>VIIQ02000238.1:0-49040 GCA_007449985.2 Desmodesmus armatus
TGCACTCCTCTACGTTTAGGGGTGTAGCGGAGGTTGTGGCGTGCTGTGTCGTTGTGGGCTGCCAGTGCCCCCACCCCCTAGAGTACTTTTGTAGTTTGTCTTGACTTCTGTATGTGTTCACCCCTGGCCTCCCCCCCCCCCCCCCTCTGAATGTGTGCCACCCCACCGCACTCTCACACCCCACCGCACTCTCACACCAGGTCAAGCCTGGACTGCCTCTGCGTCACCAACAGCAGTTGCAAAATAGCACCCAGTGCACCGCACGCAATACCAGCATGTTTGTCCTGAATTAGCTGGCCTCTACCCCCCCCCCCCCCCGGGAAAACAACTCCCTCTATTTTACCTACTTCCGCCCTGTCCTGCGCCCACTTTTTGCGGCATTGCTTGTTGTGTGAACCCAGGGTGTCAGGTCCCCGTTGGCACCAGATGTGCCTCATGAAGCCTCCAGCATGCTGGTAGCCCTAGTCCGCCTGGCACACTCTGTCTGGTTGTCCTCCAGCACCAATGGCTCTCGACAATGGTCATCATGTCGTGTCCTGACTTCGGCCTTGTCCTTTGCCCCCCCTCCCCCCTTAACCCACCCAACCATCCACCCCCACCCCCACCCCGTTGGCGCTGTCTTTGATGCATCACAGAGTATCAGGTCCACGGTTGCCCCAGCTGAAATCCCAGGAAGCCTCGAGCATGCTGGTGGCCCTGGCCCGCCTGGCCCACTCACCTGGCCCAGCCTGGCTCAGACTCTACGAAGCCAGCCTGGCCCGACAGCTGCCAGCTGCAGCGGTCAAACATTGGTCAACAGCTGCTGGCCATGGTCAAACTGGACCATAGGCCGGGAACTGTGCTGCTGCAGGGGCTGCTGCAGCAGCTGCAGAAACGGCTGCATTACCCCCCACCCAACAGCAGCAGCAGCAGCAGCAATCTGGGTTTCACCCCTGCGGGTTTATCGCTGCTGCTGCTGTCGTTGGTGCAGCTGCTGCCGCCAGGGGTACTGGCAGAAGAGTGGTGGAGGCAGCTGCTGGCAGCAGTCACCAGCAGCAGCAGCAGTAGTGACGAAAGCAGCAGAAGAAGTGTGTTGGCTCAGTTCAGTCCCTACAGCTTAGCTTGCCTAGCAGGGCTGCAGCACAGGCAGTGGGGAACAGCCTGCCAGTAGCGCTGCTGCTGCTGCTGCTGCTGTTACGCCACGCCGTCAGTTGGTGAGTGACATCGTCCAGCAGCTGGCAGCGACCGTCTTGCAGCAGCAGCAGCAGCAGCAGCAGCAGCAGCAGCAGCAGCAGCAGCAGCAGCAGCAAGCCCCCACAGTGTCACTGCTGGATGTCGGCATGGTGCTGTGGGCTGCTGCTAAGCTGGACCTGCAGCCGCCACATACACAGCTGCTGCCGCCGCTGCGCAGCATGCACAACCACTGCTGCCACTGCTGCCACCATCCGACACGGCCGCCAACCCAGCAGCTGCAGCAGCAGCAGTAGTGTAAGCTTAGGTGGCTACAAGGCTCTAGGGTCTGTCATATGCCCTAGCAGTGCTGGGGTACCACCCAGGGTCTGGCTGGTTCAGTGCCTGGTTTGCAGCCACAGTGCCGCTGCTGGGTCATGTCAGCCCCTGGACGCTGTCTATGCTGCTGTGGGGGGCCCTGTGGCTGGAGGTGGTGCCTCCTATGAGATGGACAAGGGCCTGGCTAGCTGCCTGGCAGCAGCAGCAGCAGCAGCAGCAGCAGCAGCAGCAGCAGGGGGAGGAGTTGCAGCAGCCAGGTGGTGTGTTGGCGCTGCCGCAGCAGCAGCAGCAGCAGCAGCAACAGCAGCAGGCGCTGCTGGTGTGTGCTGATGCTGCTGTCCAAGGCTTGAAGGTGCTGCAGGCTGCAGGACGCCTCAAGCCAGGCGGCAGCAGCCTGCTGACGCTAATGCAGCAGCAGCAGCAGTAGCAGCAATGACTGACAGAGTGGTTGCAACAGCTTCAATTGCTGAAGCCCTTGCGCTGCTGTCTGCTAGAAGCAGTAGCAGCAGTGGTAGCAGCGCCGGCAGGAGGCCCTTGTTTGCCAGCCTTGATCGCAGCCCTCTCCTCAGTAGCAGCAGTGGTGTTGCTATGGGCATCAGCAGTAGCAGTAGGTACACTGTCAGCAGCAGCAGTAGCAGTAGCAGCAGCAGCAGCAGCAGCAGCAGGCATGCCGACCCTGATGCATTGATGCTGCAGCGACTGTGTGTCAGGCTGTTGTACCAGGCGAGGCAGCTCAAGCGGCAGCAGCAGCAGCAGCAGCAGTAGCTTGGTGTGCGGGTCTAGATGCACCAGGGCTCTCCCTGTACACATGTGTTTGTGTGTGTTTGTGTTTGGGGGGGGGGGGTGGGTGGGTGGGTGGGGGGTGGGGGGGAGGGGGGGGGGGGGCTTCGTCCACGCCTCTAGAGGCAGATCTGCAGAGGCCTCTGCCCAGCAGTGGGGGGTTGTCACACTTGTAACCTGCGGTTCCTTCCAATATGTAGCCCACTGTCTCTGGACACATTTGTAACCCCCGGTCATTGCAATTTGTAGCCCACTGTCTCTGGCAAGGTTTTGGCGAGGCTGAGGCTATGGCCTAGGCTGAGTGTTCTACGTGCTGTGGCAGTTGTAGCTACGTTTACATGTTGTGCGCTACCAGCTTGGGGCAGCACTCTCAATCACAGGCATTCATCACAAGCTTGCAGAAGTTGCCGGTGCTGCATTGCAATGCGTCTTTTACTCTGCGTTTTCGTTACAAATACAGTATCAAGGGCCGCAGGCTGCAGCAACAGCAACTGGACGGCCCGGCTTCATGGCGAACTTGATCTTGAACATTTAAATATTCCTCGTGCTGGGAGACGCGTTGACGGGTTTCCCTTATGAATATGTGGGCTCGTGACAAGCAGGTGTGCATGCTGATAGGTGTCTTCTCTTGGCACCAAGACCGGAAGATCAGTCTGGGTGCTGTCCGCCCTGTAGGGTACCCAGGGTGCGGCAGGGGTGACGACATCTTATTCGTGGTCGACTGTCGGATCATTGGCAGGACCACGTACAGCACAGATCAGTACAGCCATGGTGGTGGCAGTCAGACTGGCACTCCTGGTGCTGTTGGTCGCTGTTGCCGCTGATGGTGAGGAACAAAGATGGTCAGGGGCGCATCGTTGTTGCCTGATCATCTATCGTGGTGCTGGCGGTCGTCCTAGTTGACGGAAGCAACTTGCAGCAGCAGGTCGGTGCATGCATGCGCACCGCAATGCAGACAGGTGTCCCTCTCTCAAGAGGCACTCTCCCTCCTCCGTATGAAGTAACATCATTGAAAAGTACAGGAGCTGTTCAAAACCTGCCCCTGATATTGCTCACATATGAATGCTCTTGCACATGCTGCCATGATGTGTGCTTCAGGGCGTGAGTTACAGCAGGGCCGGCAGGCCGCCAAGATGGCTCAGGCACACCAGCGCACCACCAGCCACGAACAAGACGAGGCACTAGCAGCAGCAGCAGCAGCAGCAGCAGCAGCAGTTCAGGACTCCACAGTGCAGGACGCTACAGCCCAGGTTGCTACAGCCCAGCCTGAAGATGCTACAGCCACCTTCCAGGCAGTAGCAGTGGCATGCCCCAGCCCCCAGTTTGAGTGGCCAGCTGGCAGCGGCTACTGCTGGTTCAAGCGGAGCTCAGGGGGTCAGCAGGCGGGGCCCGGCAGCAATGTGTTTGCAGCCGGCAATGTTGCAGTGAACACACAGGACCAGCTGGTGCTGACAGTCCTCAACCCCGGCAAGTGAGTCTCCGGGGGAGGGGGGGGGCATGAATCATGTGGCATGACTTGTGTGTGCCAACCTCAGTGAAGGGGGGGAGAAGGGGGCTGCTGCCTAGTTTGCAGGTGTGTTGCAGGCCCCTGATGGTGGTGGTGAGGGTGGGGGGAGGGAGTGTGCCAGATTGTGGTTCAAGAGGAGCTCAGGGGGTCAGCATGCGGGGCCGGGCAGCAATGCCTTGCAGCCGGCAATGTTGCAGTGAACACACAGGACCAGCTGGTGCTAGCCGTTACTACCCCTGGCAAGTGAGTCAGGGGAGGGGGGGGCACAGGACTTTGTGAAAGGGGGGTGCCGCCTGGTTGAGCAGGTGTCTTGCCGTGGTGGAGGGCAGGGCCAAGCACAGCCCTCCAGGCTGGTGCTGTTGCACACAGTGAACAAGCACAGAGTGATGCCTCGTACCCGCCCTACCCTGTTTTAGTGTACTATTGTGTGAGTCGTGCAAGCAGGGTCCAGGGGGGGGGGGGGCACCAAAGGGTGGGGGTGGGGGGTTAAACATGTTTTGAGTACCCTTCTTTAAACTAATGATTATTTGTGGGTTTGACGAAAGGGGAAGTGGTGGTGGGGAACTTGGGCAGCAATGGCCAATGAGTGGTACATTGTCACCAACATATGCTGCCTGTGACACATGCTGCCTTTGGTTTGTTTACACTTTTTTGCACTGCTGCTGCTGCTGCTGCTGCTGCTGCTCTGCTGCTGCTGCTGCTGCTGCTGCCAGAATCGCCAAGAGCAGTTGTGGTGAGGTGTTTTTCAGCCGCAGCCTGGGCTACGGTGACTACACATTTGTGGTTGCCACAGACCCCACCACGGTGGGTACCGGGCTGTGTGTGCTGACACCGCGACCCAGTCAGTATACACCCTGCTTTCTCAAGTCAGCATGACAGTCAATGATGCATCATGACACTGCAGGGTACAGAATGAGGGATATGCCACAGTGCCACTCAACACAGTGTGTTGTGTGGGGCGGCTGGGTGGGATGAGTGGGTTTGGGAGGGGGGGGGGCACAGCAATAGCACCAGCGTAACTCTGACACAACACCTATCGTGCATTGTGCTGTGGCAGATTGACTCTTGCCTGGTGGGTGCCCCCTTCCTCTATGCCAGTGACACTGAAGAATTTGACTTTGAGTTCACAACCTGGAATGTCGCCACTGGCAGCCCAAACAACAGGTGCGCTGCACTTTGCAATTCAACACAGCATACAAAAGCAGTCACAGCGGCAAGGTCATACAGCGGCAGCAGCAGCAGCAGCAGCAGCAGTAGCAGGTTGCAGCTGCAGCACTATGGTCAGCAGCAGCAACAGCAGCAACAGCAGCAGTGGCAGCCGCTGTGTTAGTAACATACTGGTAAGCTGGACGGAGCTCATCAGGGCAGGGGCAGTGTTCACCTTTATGAAGTGACAGAAGCAGTGGGAGTGCCGGCAGCAGCAGCAGCAGCAGCAGCAGCAGCGGCGGCGGCGGCGGCAACAGCAGCGGCAGCGGCGGCAGCAGCGGCGGCGCCGGCAGCACTCGCGCACTACAGCAGCGGCAGCAGCAGCGGCAGCAGCAGCGGCAGCAGCAGCCGCCTGGACAACCACAGAACAACAGATACCGCACCGTTCTTGGTCTAGCTAGCATGTGTAGTGTATGCCACTGATGGCTTACAGCAGGATCATTGCGCGCTCTGCTGATCATCATTCAAGCGGGGATCCAACTGTGTTTTCAATGGTGGCACCTGCCTGTCTGTTGTGTTTGTGCTGCAGCCAAGTTGTCGTGCAGCCCTACACCGTCAACACACCTGCACGGTGGCGGTTCAGTGCTGTTTGACACCACTCACAGGATCAGATGGTGAGGCACAGCCTGGGGGTCTGGCAAGGGGGGTGCAAGATTGATTGCTGGTTTGATCAGGTGGTGGGAGCCCCTTCCACCCTCCCCTTTTGGTAACCCCGGGTTATAGTATAACAACGGTTGAGAAGGGGGTCAGGGGTGGGCAAGATCCTGTTACTGTTGCCGTCGTTGCTAGATCTATTGCGTCAGCAACCTATGCCAGCCACCCGCGGCTTTGACAACCAATTGCACAAGCAGCTGCCTGTGCCATCACAACTCATTCTCACAGTCACGCCCCCCCCCCTCCCGGCCGCCACCGCCACCAAGTCGTGTCCGCTTGCGCCTTGCGCCACTGCTGCTGCTGCTGCTGCTGTTTTAGGTCTCCTGATGCTGTTGTGTTTGAGTCGTACTACCCCGACAGCCGTGGTGGTGGGTTGATGTTCAGCTGGAGCTACTCAGGGCCCATCAGGTGCACATCAACTACTGGGTGAGCAGGGTGTTGAATGTACTGGCTGCCACCGACGAAACGTCTCGCCCCCCGTTGTGCTTACAGCCTGTAAGCCTTGAAGGTGCACCCCTACTTTCCCCTCCCCTCTTCCCCCCTCCCGCCTGCCCCCCGCCCCTCTCCCCCTTCCCCCCCCCCCCTCTCCCCTCAGGGGAGGGGGGGGGCTACTTCGTCCCTCCCCCTTCCCTCCCCCTCTCCCCTGACAATATTTGCAGGGGGGGGGTGACAGGGTGCACATCCGAGAGATTATTCGGTGAAGAAGGCAGAATTCATCATGGCTGTCCAGCGAATGGTTTCCCCTGCTGTTTGGTGCCTTCGGGTTTGTTCCTGTAGCATGGCTGTCAGCAAAAAAAATTCTGTCGCAGTAACAGCAGGCTGTCAGCAGGCTAGCACCCCCCCCCCCCACACCCTCCTCCCTCCCTCAGGGGTGACCCCCCCCACCCCACCCCCCTCCCTCCCGGGAACACTGTGACTTTGTCGTCACCTGGTTGCATCAACATTGTCAAGACAAGTAGGCCCTACTGCTTACAGCCTAGCGGCAGCCCAGATCCCCACGGCCCCCTCACCGGGAAGTTGATCAACAACAGTGTGCCCTCACGTTTTTGCACATCAAGTACCTGGCGAAAGGATTGCTAAACAGTGTTGAGCTGAAATTGGTGTTTGCCGCTTGGTGTTTGCCACAGATGTCTCTGATTTCAGTTTCAAGCAAACAAAGACTCCGCCGGCGACAGCAGGATGCAGCATGTGAATTCAGCCGCACTGTCTTGCACCGGGTACCCTTTTTCCATTTCCAAAAACCTGCACAATGTGGCCCTTGCATACGCTGATACTATCTGCTGTGCTGTGCCGTGCTGTGCCGTGCTCTGCCGTGCTGCGCCTGCAGATCTTCAGCCGTGTGAGCAAGGTGCCAGCCCGCAGCACCTTTGTCACCAACTGCTTCAAGTTCTGCCCCACTGCTGACCTGGCCACCTGCAGCACTCCTCTGCGCAGCAAGCTGCGCTGCTCAAACACCAAAGCGTGGTGGTGCCTTAGGCTAGAAGCACGTGTTGTGGTGGTGGTGTATTGATGGTGATTGGTGGTCATGTGTGGAGACGCGTGCGGCACTTCAGCCACCAAGCTGTGGTGGTGGCTCCAAGGAAGTCCTCTTATGCTGACAGCCCACCATTATCTACAGCTGTGGTCCCTGAGAATTCCTGGAGGGACATCTGTTACTGACTTTGTAGTTTGGTGTCATTGGCTTGTGATGGCTTCCCATGAGCGATGGTTTGATGGACAGCTTGAGTAGTGAAAGCACCCATCCTGGCCGCCTTGTAGCACGATACTGTAGTGCTAGCTGAAGGGCTTTTAAAATGCCATTGTGTTGCTTATGATGGTGATGTCACAGTGGGCCCCTCTCTTACACAAAAGGGTGAGGGGCTGGGTTTTTCCTGGATGCTCTCTGGTCTGTGCTGGACACCCTCCATGTTCAAGTTGCATTTCATTCCCTTGTTGAAGTGTGACACCCCAACACAGTGTCATTCCTAGGTCACTCCGGGGCTATGATAGCCTATCAAGTTGGGTATGATAGCCAATGGCTTGCTGTTGCATGTTGTTTCACCTGTGGGGTGCATTTTGTTGGGGCGCCCTTTGTCAGGCTGCACAGTTGAGAAGATGTGTGGGGTACCACAGGTGACCATTGTTGAGCACTGTCAAGCACTGTCAAGCACTCCTTCTGCCAATTTTACAAGCGGGTCAAGCGGTCATCTTCCCAGTTGTGACGCGCCTAGGACCATCTGGGGTACAACTTCTGTTCACAGGTTCCTGCAGCGTATCTGCTGGCTTGCTGAGCAGCTGCACCTGGCTGCTGCCCTGCATGTGTGAGGGCTGTGTGCGGTACAGCAGCATGTACACAGCACTGGCTTTGTGCGGTACAACAGCATGTACACAGCACTGGCTTTGTGCGGTACAACAGCATGTACACAGCACTGGCTTTGTGCGGTACAGCAGCATGTACACAGCACTGGCTTTGTGCGGTACAACAGCATGTACACAGCACTGGCTTTGTGCGGTACAACAGCATGTACACAGCACTGTTGAAGGCGTGTGTCATGTGTGCAAAGCGCACTGCTGCTTCGACAGCAGAGTGCATTCTGTGTTGTGTTGGCAGCAGCATCAGCCAGCATGGGGGAATGATGTAATACCTTCCAGTGCACAGTATGCACTACACACGTCACCTCGTAAAGCACCACGATCACCGCCAGGCATTGCCCATGTGTCGTTGTCTGTCTGTTTGAAGTTCAGGTCACCTGCTTTGGTTGCATTGTGGTGTGTTATCCTGTGCTGTGGGACACAAGTCCGCCGCCACGTGCTGTGATGCTTGCCATTTGTGCAATGGCATGCCGCAGTGGCCTCCACTGACAGCACACTTTGGCAGTCATGGAGTGCTACACAGAAGCATGAGGCATCCACATGGCAGACAACCCCCAACCAACAACGTGTTGCTGGCTTTGCCCAGCTGCATCGAATGTGTGAAGCAGGTGCCCAAAGATGAAGCTCAAGGTCTGGCTCTGACGCCAGGGGTGGCAGCACCCACACTGCTGAGACAGCAAGCCAGCAGCACCACTTGTTGCACAGACCAACTGCTTGCGTTCAGGTAGAGCGCTGTAAAAAGCCCCCTCTTATGTCAGAACAGCCATCAAAGGGAAGGAGGGGAGCAGCGGTGACCAGCAAGATATTGGCAACTTTGTGGGTGTCCATGGAGATCTTGAAAGGCAGCAGCAGCTTGACTTGAGTGCTTTCTTGTGAGGTATGAAGGCTTTGCAAGGTCCAAGACAGCACCTGGCAAAGGTCCAAGACAGCACCTGGCATTCCAAAAATAACACAGCTATAGCCAACGGATCCCGCAACCTGCACTCGGAGACTCCGGTTGATCACTTAGAAAGAATTTTCTCTGGATGTAAACAATATTAGCTTCTTTCAGCTAAAAGGGTTGATCGCTAGGAACGCACCAGCACACAGCGTGGGCAGCATGCAGCGCTCTCGGGTACTCCTCGCCTTCACGGTGTTGTTATGTAAGTATGAGGGTTTGCGTCTGTGATGGCAGCTGCTGATATGGGTGCGTTTTTCCTGGTGTCACCCGCACCAACGCATCATCCTGCTGCAGCAGTAGACCAGACCCAAGCAATCAGCAGTTGATCATGGCGCGTATGGCAGAAACGTACGAGGGTAGTAACGATGCGCCATAAACGCCATCTACCAAGCACGAATCGCAGGTGTCACTCAACCAACAATTCTGGTGGTCCCTCTAGTGAATACAGCTGCAACAGGGCGGGCCTCAACATACACCAACTGCACCGTATCTAGAAACGTTATCACCCCAACATGTCGTCTACCGCCATGGCTATGCTGACTGGCCCTCCCTCATGGTTGGTGCTGATGGTGTGCCTGCTGCCCCTGCTGCTGCAGGTGCCTCCAGCTCTGAAGCCCGTAGGCTGTGGCAGTTCGGGCCATTCGGAGGCACAGCCCAGCCAGCAGCAGCAGCCACAACGCCCCCAGCAGGTGGCGTGCAAGGTGGGTGACCCACAGCAGCGGCCGACTACAGTACACTGCAGTACTTTTGCACAGCAGCGAACTGGAGGGTGGGGAGGTGTAGACACAGGGAGGGGGTGTGTATAAGTGGGCGAAGCAGTCTTGTGGAAAGCACCAACAGCGAGACCACGCTGCTCATAGTGCCAGCTTTGCGCTTTCAAAGGGCCAACACAGTAGTAATGAACCACTGTTCTGGCAGGACAGCCAAGGGAGGGGGGGTGGGGTGGTGAGTTGCTTTGACTACGCGCACAAGTCGGCCTAAGGCACTGCAGGTGCTGGGTACAGATTGGACTAAAAAACCTTGCAAGGGTTCCTGACAGCGGTGAAACATGCCGCAAGACTGTGATGGGAGTGGGTGTGAGTGCTTTGATGTTGTGTGTGTAGACACAGGGAGTGTGTGTGTGTAGGGGGGGGGGGCAGTCTAGGTTGGCCCAATCGCTTGATACGTGCAGCTGTCAGAGACTTACCATGCAGCAGTCATGGCTGAGAAACAGCGCATTGTGTGACACTATCATTACACTCAATGCTGCCAGCTGTCAGGGGCTCACCATGCCCTGGTACTGCTGCCCCGCTGTTGCGCTGTGCAGCCCAGAATGGTGCAGGACCTGCTATGATGCCAGGTGGGTGGCCTGCTGTGCTGTGCTGTGCTGTGCTGTGCTGTGCTGTGCTGTGCTGTGCTGTGCTGTGCTGTGCTGTGCTGTGCTGTGCTGTGCTGTGCTGTGCTGTGCTGTGCTGTGCTGTGCTGTGCTGTGCTGTGCTGTGCTGTGCTGTGCTGTGCTGTGCTGTGCTGTGCTGTGCTGTGCTGTGCTGCGTGTGTGTGTGGATGGGGAGGGGGGGGGGGTGGGGGTGGAGGTGGAACGGAAAAGGTGGTAGGGTGCAGCGCATATTGGGTTGGATGCCGGAAGGTTTTGACGTCAGAGACCTGAACGGCAACATGTGGACTCCTACTGCAACATTTGGTTTGACAGTCATAGTATTGTAGTTAGGTCCTAGCAGTGTATACCAAGCCTCAAGGCAATTGCAGATTGCATCAGCTTCAAATCAACAGCACAACTTGAAACAGCAACATGTGGACTCCTACTGCAAAATGTGGACTCCTATAGTGTGGAAGTGTCGAACGGGACGCGCGCGCGCGCGCGCGGGGGGGGGGGGGGTGCTGGATTGGCAGCAGGTTGAGGCTGGAGAAACAGCGCACTGCATCAAACGCTCACTGCTGGCAGCTGTAAGGGTCTGAGCGTGCCGTTTTGCTGCTGCCCTGCTGTTGCGCTGTGCAGGCCAGAATGGTGGAGGCATACAGCCCACTGGTCCTGCCATGATGCCAGGTGGGTGGCTGCTGTGCTGTGCTGCATTGTGTATACTGTTAGGACCACTAACTAATCACGGTAGATGGGGGGATTTGGGGCAGGGACGGGGAGGGGGGGTGGGGGTGCAGCGCTCCTTGGCTGTATATACGGCATCTCGATGTTTGGAACTTGGAAGGACAGTCTGCTGTTACAGAAAGCATGTATAGGGCCCTAGCGGTATGTATCAGCCCTCACAGCAAACCATTGCAGTCAGGGAGAAGAGTGTCAGCATTGGCGCTGAATGAGCAGTTAGGGCGAGACGTCAGCCAGCACAACTGACAGGGGGCAGAGTGATGGCCAGGGTGGGGCTGCCTCATGCAGTTGTCCCCCTTGTCAGTTGTTCCCCACACTGTGTTGACACACGCGGGTCAGCACAGCACCTTACCCAAAAACTACGATGAGTGTGTATCTCTGTTTGCCTGGCAGGGACGATGCATCGCAATGACTGATAACTCCTAGCATTCATGGAGCTTTGGCCTTATTAATCACTGGCGGTGCATGTCCTTGACAACCCCCCCCCCCCCCCCCGCCCCCGCCCTCCCAGTCCCTCACCAGTCAAGCACCATTGTGACAATGGCATTACCTGTGCTTACCAATCGACAACACCCCCCCCCCCCTCTGTCCCTCAGGTGCTGGTGGTGCAGGCACTGCCCCCACCACAGCTACAGCCGTGGCCACATCCACCAGTAATGCTACAGCCCCCGGCGCTACAGCCCAGCCAGCTGTAGCAACTGCAGCAGCCACAGGCACACCTGACAGGCCCGGTGCAGCTGTAGCAGCAGCAGACACCACCAGGGGTGTTACTGCAGGTGCTGCTGGTGCTGCTGTGGCCACTGCTGCTGTTCCTGGTGCTGCTGTTGCTGCTGAAGATGAGGAGGCAGAGGCACCTGCACCTGTTGGTGAGTGACAGGGGTGTAGGGTATGCGTGTGTGTGTGTGGTGGGTGGGGGGGGGGGGTGGATGGGGGTGGGTGGGGGGTGTCACAAAAAGGGGGTGACAGGGCTCAAGGGAAGGGGGAGGGGTGTCAAGGGGAGGGGGGGGGGGGGCACTGCACATTGATAGCAGCAGGCAGGAAGATAAGGACAACAGGGTAAGTGCAGGATTCTTTTTTTTGGGGGGGGGGGGGGGGGGGGGGGGGGGGGGGGGGGGGGGGAGAGGGCGAGAGGGCCTAGGGGGGGGGGGGCAGCAGGCAGGAAGAGATGACAGGGTGAATGCAGGATTGTTGATCTCCCGGGCAAGGGAGGAGGGTCACAGTTTGCTGCTGAAGGGGTGGGAAGAAGCACCGGCGCCTGCTGGTGACCGGCAGAAAAGGGGTCGGGGAGGGGGGGGGGGGATATGGGCGGGGGGGGGGGGGGGTAAGGAGAGGGGGCATAGCCGGGGAGCCTGGAGTACAAAGGGTTACTGCAAGATTGGTGTTGTACGATAAGGCCAGGAGGGGTGCCGTATCTGCAGAGGAGTGGGGTCCAGGACACCCGTTGATTAACAGAGGGGGTGGGCGGACTAATTTTGTGAGTGTGTGTGAGAGGGGTGGGGGTGGGGGTGGGGGGGGGCAGAGCTGCATATTTGATGGAAATACTGACATACATGCATTGTTGGTTGGTGTCAGGGCACGCAACGCTAGTAGACGTGGCAGCGTGCTGGGACAGCAAGCCAGCATGTTGAGGCAGCAGCAGCAGCCGCAGGCTCCGACAGCGCCAGCCTACGGCAGCAGCAGCAGTCGCAGCAGCAAGGCCGTGCGGCATCAGTAGCATCAGCAGCAGGGGCAGGCCGCAGCAGCAGGCCACAGCAGCAGCAGTGGCAGCAGGAGCAGCAGGAGCAGCAGCAGCAGCAGCAGCAGCAGTGTGACATCACCAGACCTACAATGAAGACAGCATGCATTGTTCCGCTTGCTAACGTTCGCCAGGAGCAACGCTGCAGCAGTACACATGTTCCTGTTGTTCCTTCTGTGCAGACCTTCCTCTGCGTTGACCCTTGACACACCGACAGCCTTCTTCCCCCTGCCTCTCTCCAAGCTTAATCCCCTACGCCCCCCCCCCCCCCCGCCCCTTCCCCTCCTTCACTCTCTCCCTCACCTCCTCCACCGCAGTCCCAGAGGCCAGGTGGTCCATCAGCTACCAAACATCACTGCAGCAGTTGTGATTGTAGAGGCACCCCCCCCCCCCCGCCTCTCCCCTCCCCTCCCGCCCCGCCCGGACACCCCCCCCTCCCACCCATTCCAGTGCCCCCACCCCCCCCACCCCCCCCCCCCCCACCCCCCACCCGAGGCCCTCAGGCCCAGGCCATTGCGAGTTCGTGGTCCAACCCGTACCCTACGGGTTGGACCACCAACTCGCATAGGCTGGGGGCCTGAGGGGGTCGAGGGGGGGGGGGGGGATACGGGCCCTAGCAGCAAGCACATCACAACACGGGCGCTCAAGCCCCCCCCCCCCCCCCAAATTCCCATGTCGCCCTCTGACCCCCCCTGCTCCCCCACCTTCACCTGTCACAGGATGCCCATCCCACATGCACCCCTCCTGACCACCACCGCGGCTCCTCTTTCTTTACCCCCCCCCCCCCTCCTGACACCCCCCCCCCCCTTCAGGCCCCAAGGTGTTGCGTCCAGGCGTGTACGTCATTGCCGACCCCCCTCCCCCACCCAAGGTCAGGCCTGCTGCTGTTGCCAATGTGACTGCCGCACGCAACGTGACAGCCGGCCCACCCATGCCTGCACCTGGCAAGAACCTCATGGTGAGCTGCACTGGAAATAACAAATGGTACATTGGTGCCAGGTGATATGCTTTGTGCAGGATGTGTTTGGGTACATGCAAAGATATAGCAGGCCGGCTCACCCATGCCTGCATCAGGCAAGAACCTCATGGTGAGCTGAGCTCGGAATCCAGCAGGTAGAGTCGGATCAGGTGTATGCACAATACCCATTGCAGTTTACTTGTCGTGTGCAGAGTGAGCTTGGGTATATGCACGTCATAATGGGCCGGCAGCATTGGCAATATACTATGTAGGGTCACTCAGGGCAACAACATTTGTATGCCCCCCGCCATCCCTCCTGATCTCCCTCCCCCCCCCCCCCCACCGCCACCACCACCCCACCCCCCACCCACCCTCCCAGGTTGTTATGACGGTGATGGGTCAGCAGGCTAGGGACATCTACAAGAACCAGAAGTCACTGAGGGGCCAGGTGGCAGACGCAGCAGGTGAGCCCCCGGGGGGGGGGGGGGGGGGGGCAAGGCTTGCAGGCAGGGCGAACGGCCAGGGGGGGGGGGGGGGGCTGCATCACATTGGGGGGGGTCTGAACACCAAGCTCTTTGTGTCTGAACCCATGACGATGCAGCAGCGGGGGCTGTCAGGGGGGGGGGGGGGGCTTGCCAGTGGGTGAGTGGGTGGGTGTTGTTGGGGGGGGGGGGGGGGGGGGGGGGCTTGCCAGTGGGTGAGTGGGTGGGTGTTGTTGGGGGGGGGGGGCAACTGGAGAGAGGCTGACACGAGAGACACGCACGGGAGGAGGTGGGAGGGGGGAGCAAGGGGCAACCAGGGACAATTGAATTTCACAGTGCAGCAAGGGGCCTAACGCAGCAGGTAGGAGGGTCGGGGTTGGGAGGACAGGAGGGCAATGACTTCTACAAGCAGGAGGAGGGGAGGGGGTGGATAGCAGGCGGGGATGTGCGACTTTGCTCCCCGGGAGAGGGGGGGGGTCCCGGTGTTGCCTGGCGCACTGCTTACTTCTGAGCACGGTGATCTGGCAGCTTGTGGCAGACATCCTCACTGGCGGAACACTGTTGACACGTTGCAAACACGAGTTGTGTGTTATGACAGCACGGCATGTGCTATGTTCCTCATTCTGCACCCCTGACCAACACACATGTGGTCACTCATGTTGGTGAGTGTGTCTCTGCCTGTCTGTCCCTGTAGGTGTTGGCAGCAACCAGGTGTTTTTCTACAACCAGACAACAAACCAGGACCCACGCACTGGAGTCACTGCTATGTCGGTGAGTCAGTGAGGGGGGTGGGGGGTGGGGGGGGTGGGGGGGGGGACAGCAAGGCCTTATTGATGTCGCCGGCGTTCATTGATGTCAGAGTCATGAAAATTGCTTCTTGTGTACTTTGTGGGAGTGGTGGGCAGGGGTGTGGGCTGCCTGCACTTCAAGAGAAAGGGCTGTGTATGTGGCTGCGTGTTCACCATTAGCAAACTGGAGTGCAGATTGTGTTGCTGCAGCTGCAGCTGTGCTTTACATGTACCAATGTGGAGAGACGACAGCGGTTAGGCTGAATTGCTGTTGTTGCTGCTGCTGCTGCTGCTGCTGCTGCTGCTGCTGCTGCTGCTGCTGCTGCTGCTGCTGCTGCTGCTGCTGCTGCTGCTGCTGCTGCTGCTGCTGCTGCTGCTGCTGTCCCTCAGTTGATCATGAACGTTGACTGTGAGAGCACGGCTCAGTGTGCCCAGGCTGGTGTGAAGCTGTTCAACAGCAGCACCCAGACGCGCCTGACAGACAGCCTGGCACGCAACAGCATCAGCATGCTGCCAGGAACATTCCAGGTGGGGACGGTGGCTTGAGGAGGGGGGGGGGGTGTTGTTCAAGGAGGCGGATTGTGCTCGACGGCTGTAGCGACAGCATCAGCTGGCTGCCAGACCCCCCCTCCCTTTGAGGGGGCCGGGTGCTGAGAATGCATGCATGTAGGTGTGTGCAAGAGGGGGACCGGTATGCGACGTTGTGTGGCATCACCTTCACTACAGTCACTACAGCTCCTCAACGCAAAGCCATTGACGCATGACTGCTCCAATGAATTTTGCCGCAAATGGTCCCCACCCCCACTCTTCTACCCTTTGCTGCACCCACTGTGCCTCCCCCCCCCCCACACACACACACACACCACCACCACCATCTCACACACACTTACACACATATACCGAGCCTATCTCACCCCCCCCCCCACATACACAAATACACCCACTTTGCAGGTGTATGGTGTCCAGCAGATGGGTCGGTACAAGGGCAATGAGACACTGTACGAGAACAAGGCACTCACCGCCGTCAAGCCCAAGACACCCGACACAGGCCTCGACTACAACGCAACACTGGCACGCGTGTTTGCGGGGATGAATGACCCTCAGCCAGCAGTGGGGGGCAAGAAGCCTGCAGGGGCGCTGCCTGGAGACATCCCTCTTGCTGGTGAGGGCATGCGCAATTGTGCTTGTGGGGGGGGGGGGGGGTGGAGGGAAGGGCTAAGCTGACCAAGGGGCAAGAAGAAAGCACAGCGGCCAGGGCACTGCCATGAGACAATCCTCTCGCATGTGAAGGCATTCTCTTCGGCAGGGGAAGCTTCGCCGACAGTCGGATGGGAATGGGGTCAGATGTGGCACCCAGCTCCGAGTTGAGTCAACATGCACCCCAACATTCAAGCTCCTGTAACCTACAGCTAGTAGCTCAGCTGGCACTGTCTTGCCTATATTTGTGATGCAAGACAGCCGTTGTACTGCAGCATGCACATAGCCTCTCCTCCTGTTTGGTTTGCCTTTCTCTCCCTTTTTCTTGGCCAGGTATCCGGTCTCTGAACTCCTCTCAACTCCTTCACCCACGCCACCTTGCACTGCCACAGGTACCCCCGGCCTGTTCGGTAACTTCAGTATCCCCACCGACAACATGACCCTGCCCCAGTCAACCTTTGCCCTGCCAGGCAGCCCCATGGGCAACGGGACCCTGGGCCCCATGGGGGGAACCATGCTGCCTGCAGACTTGCCAGGCCTGGTCAACGAGACAGACACCCAGGCACTAGAGCCAGCAGCCAGGCCACGCAGCAGCGCAGGCAGCTATGCGGTGGGGGCACTGCCCCTCTTGGCAGCTGCAGCGGCAGTGCTGCTGCTGTGAGGAGTGGAGTGAGCCTGAGTGAGGTCAGCTGATGGACTACAGGGCTGCAAGCAGTTGTGCTATACCCACCACAGAACACTTGGTGGTTGCAGGTGTTGTGAGCTTGGCCCAAAAGAGTCTGTCAGGCCATGTTGTGGGCATGCTGATGGTTGTGTTTCAGGTGTTGGGCACACGGATCATACCAGCCAAATGAACAAAATCATTCAGTGTGGTCGCCCGCAAGGGTTGTGCTAGCGCAGCCAGCGTGTGTGGTGCTTTTGCCATTGGTGCTGTGAAGCACCCACAGGCAACCTGAGATGGGTGTTGGGTGTGTGTGTGCTAACAAAACAGTACCAGTGCATGTATGTCGCATGCTAGTCGTGCATGGTGATGACCTGGGCATATCTCTGGTAATGAGAATGAATGAGTCGTATTTTGTAACGAGGGAAGAACTGCTTGTGCCACAGGTACAGCTCCACGACTCAGCTGACATTTTCATTCAATGATCTGCAGCTGGTTTGACCCCTTGATTTGGCTGACTTGGGTACTCAACCTGCTCAAGATTTGCACCCCCCCCTCTCAAATCCCACATATCTTGACAGCACTGCCAATGATGCCCACATGCCATACGGCATGTCAAGTGTACTGCAACAGCAGCTTCCTCTTAAGATTCCAATCAAGATATATTTTTACACAACGACCTCTGGGCATGATGAGGACACAGCATGGGAAAGTGATGAATGGTTGAGGAACTGCATGCCAAGCTCCAGCACATCACTCCATACAAAACAAAGGACAACAACTGCATGTGTTCTTGATTAGCCTTATCGGATACGGCAGTATCACATCGACCTTGCCATAGGACAGTCCTTAGTCAGACAGCCAAACATTCTGGCACCCTACCAGACACCATACCTGACCCTACACAAGCGATCATGCGGACATATGCTGTAGCCTCACCCAAGACAAGTGCTGATCGAGCACGCCAAAAGTACCAACACACGTACTGTGGTGCAGGTGCAAGGCACAACCTACAACAAAGTCAGAGTCCTGCTCAGGACCTTGGGGTCCCTCAGCCTTGTCACCCAAGTATGTTACCACACCTTATCTGCCACTGGCGGCTGCCGTCCCTGCTACAACACTGTTTGCCATTGAGCAACACGCTTGATGTTGGGGTTGCTATTGGCGCATAAGAGCGTCGACAGTGCGTTCCTGCAACTGCAAAGGACGTGCGACAGCAAGCAAGAAGCATCAGAAGACGTTGGGCAGGCATTCAGACGAACACGAACAACGCACCGCCTTACGCACCAGGGACTAAGCACAATGGACTAAGCACAAGGGACTCCAGCTCCCAGGCCCAAGATCAAACCGCTACCAATTGTGGTGAGTGAGCACTGCTAGGGTAATGGAAGGGTCTGCAAGGTAGCCTGAGTGAGAGCTACATGTCAAGATATACTTGATGCTGCACTGACTCCTTTACTGTTGAACACAGTGCCAACAGTCGCCAGAAGCCACACAGTGCAACAATACGGCACCTTGCCAAAGCGCTGCTGGCAGCAGACGCATTTTACCACCCAACAAGCAATCAGCGGCACCTTTTAGTGCAGGGAGCAAACTGGAACATAAATGATTATGGCACTGTCATATGCAGCAACATGGCAGCAGCCAGCGCCACAAAGTCCCCACTGGAAAGGTTCCGACGGTAGGATAGCCCCGACCAACTCACCTTTCCACATATTCCAACAACCCTCTGCTGCACGACCAGCACCGTCACTCTGCAAGTGCCGCGGCCGCCTGCTGGGCTACACCAGGGTCACCATGCTGAATGAGATGGCGCAGTAACTGGCGCCACACAGGCTCATCAGGTGGTTTCTGCATAGGGGGCCGTGACAGGACCAACAGCATTGCGACAATCAGGTCAGCCGCATAACGCAATCAGGCGTCGCACCACGACCAGAGCATGGGCATACACCATGCATTTGCAACTTGGCAGAGTAGGAGTGACTACATGATGAACAGGTTGGAACTGTGTCCCCCAATAACTGTATGGTACTGTACTGAATAAGCAAGCACCAAGGCGGAAAGGGTTGTTCATAATGAGGTGTAGGCAGCTGGGCCAAGCTGTACAACAGAGACGCAACATGACCGAGCACTCACCGCCGTGCAACTCCATCGAGAAGCAGTGAAGCTCCATTGGGCAGCCCACTGCAGGTTGGACAACAGGCGTGTCAGCTGCTTCAGTTGTGCCAGCTGCAGCAGCATTGTGCCGCCACTGCGAGGGGCCCATATCTCCAGCTCCCTCAGCCCTGTCAGCATGCACACCACCTCCAAGCCCTCCGCCAAGTCAGGTTCAACGGGTTCAAGGCCGAGTGCACGCAAGCAGCTCAGCCTGGTAAGTGGGGCGAGCTGCTCAGCATTGCACGGCATTGCCTGCAACCTCAGCTCCGTCAGGTTGGGGCAGCAGCTGACAACACGGCTGGCTGCAGGGGCTGCTGAAGGGCCTAAGAGGTGCCAGGCCGTCCAGCACCCAGTGCCTGCAGGTGTGGCAACTTCCCGCCACTCACAGGCAAGATATGCTGCCAGGCACCTTCAGGGATTCCGTTGTATCTGATGTTGAGGTACTGCAGCTTGCTACTGGCTGTCAGGGCTGAGTAGGCTGCTACTTCAGGCAGCTGATGATTCAAGCAACCATGCAGATCAAGGTTGGTCAGTTGATGCATCTCTTGGATGCGCAACAGCAGCTCTGCAATCCCCGCAACGCCATCAGCTATGATGATATCCGACAACGCAAGGTGCTGCAAGCGGGTGTTGCCGGCTACAGCACCCGCCTCAAACACCCCTCGTTCCAAGCCTCCCGAGACCTGCAACCGCGACAGATGCTGCAAGCCCGAAAACATGCCGGCTGTGTAAGTGTGGTAGCTGTCCATCACAAGGCGCACATCCTGCAGGCGTGTCAGCCCCTGCAATTGCTGCAACCCCTCTGGGTCCTGAAGCTTGTGGCCTGACAGCTCAAGGTACGTAAGCTGCTGCGATGTCTGCAGCACATCGCTTTGTAGGAACAGGAACAGGCTGCCATAAGGATCCGATGGATTGGTATGGTGGTTTCCGTTGTCCACAAGGCTGAGGTGCTGCAGCTCTGGCAGCAATGCCAGTGCTGCTGCCAGCCCCCCCTCCCCATCAAGTAGGTTGCAGCTGTGAAGTTGCAGCTTCTTGATGGGTGCCGTGCTGCCAACAACACCCCAAAACGCACCCCTGGTTGCAGCTGCAGGATCAATCCACTGAGCTGCAGGCTAGTCAGCCCTGTAGCTGCTGGTGGGGCAACTGCTGCAGGATGGTTCTTGACCACCCTGACCCTTGACAATGCTGATAGTGTCAATCTGCTGCCCATGGCTGACCAAATACATCAGCACGCTGTCTATCTGCTGCTGGTTGTTGACATCAGCCTGTGCTTTGCTTACTGCCAGCACGGCTGCCTGGTGCAGCCTGCTGTGGGCCCTGGCAGCGCTGAATAGGCTGCGAGGGTCTTCAGCACAGCAGCGCAGCACCGTCAGCAAGCATACATCTGGCAGCTGCAGCAGCCAGGAGTCTTCAGGCTGAGACATGTTGGATAACCTGCGTCATCAATCCATCAAGCACGAGATCAGGAGCATGCCTTATGGTTGGTCCGGACAACTTCTGACAGCAAGGCAGCAACTCACTTTGCAAGGCCTCACGTGGCTCTTAAAGTTGGCAAACAAACACCGTGGCAGCAATCTTAAGATTTAGCAGCAGTCAGGTCGAGAGTCTGGCAGGTGTCACGTCATGATGTGATCACATCATGATCACCTGAGCAGCTGCTGTTCCTGACGGCAGCAGGCGTGATCGGCTGTCACCTATGTAGTAGCTTATTGCAATGGTGCGGTACAGTGTGCTCGTGAAGAATTGCGCTGGCTTGGAGGACGGGATCAGATCACTCTTTTCTGCTAACAGAACACCGATGCGTGATCTTGGAGAATATCAATATCCAAACAGAGCTGAAGGCAAAAGCATAGGCTGTTTCAAACGTGGCGTCACAGTCAACAACGGACTCAGTCATCGTCACGTCATTACCTTGGATCCAAGGACAAGCTCTGTCTGTCAGGCAGGGCACTCTTAGGCACGGCAGTACCCTACCGCAAGAAACTCCCACCACTAGATCACAGCCAACACCAGGCCACGTGCAACTCCGGAGCTTGTTGGGAGGCTACTGTGAACTTTCCCTACAAGACAGCAGTAGGTACCCTACTGACCAACCCTCAAGGTTTTCTAAGCTAGGGGTCACGTTCTAGTCTGGCCAACGCGCGAAATCCTCAACAGCACTGAGTGACAATCCCAGCCTGGCAGGCGAGTGCTGAACACAGCCAGATCTCTGCTTAGAGCTGCTCATGCTGCCCATAGGCAGGACTGCTTCTGAATCCTGTTGAGCACTGCTTTGCCTAGTAGTTCTGTCCGTGGTTCCCAGGGGGGGGACCTTTCCTGGCCTCCTGCCCCTTTCAGATCTTGCTGTCCTGGCTGCCACAGGTCATCACCAATGTCAGAGCAGGAACCAGAGCCACCCTGCCGCTGCTGGAGCTGCCTGACCCCTGCCTGCTGGCAGTGATGAAGTGTTGCGCAGCCGACAGCGTTGTCAGCCTGTTCAGTGCAGCCAGGGCCCACAGCAGGCTGCACCAGGCAGCTGTGGCAGCCTTCAGCAGCCTCACAGTTGGAATCTCAGGACAACAACAGTTTGACAGCATCATGTACTACCTTCAGAAGCATGGCCAGCACGTGCGCAGCATCCACTTCAAAGCTAGCGGCCACCTAGCCACTCTCCGCCAGCTGCCCTCAACCGTGCAGCTGAGCAGCCTGAAGCTTTATGGGGTGAAGCTTCAGCTGCAGCCCGGTGACGGCAGCACCGGTGTGCTTGGGGTTGCTGGTGCGCAGCCTCTCAAGCAGCTGTCGCTCCGTTCCTGCGAGCTGCTTGATGGTGTGAAGGGGCTGGAAGCTGCGCTGCCCCTACTGACTGTGCTCGAGAACCTTGAATTGGTACTCTTGAACGACAGGGTTTTGGGGCAGAGGCATGGTCATCAGCGATGCAGTGATGGAGCAGCCAGCGCTTTGCGCTTGAGCCTCGCCTCTGGAGCTAGCCGATGGCTAATTAGAGCAAGTCAAATTCGATGTGGCCCTTCCCCAAGCCGGAGAGTCCGTCCATGCGGCAAAGGCAGCATGCTCGGGGGACCTGTCGCGGATAACGCCCCGTGGCAGTAGCGTCTACATGCAGCGGCTATCTGGTGTGGTGAGATGCCGTGGCAAGGTATCTTTGAAGGTTCCCACGTCAGGTGGCGAGAAGGAGCAGCCTAGCTGCGTGGACAGTCAGGGAGCAGCAGCAGCAGTAGTGCATGAGAGTGCTGTGGCTTGGATCGAGCTGTCTGCCACACAGCTCACAGGATCACCCGCCCTATCCCACAACACGGACATATGGATGCCACATGGATGGTTTTCTGGGGCGGTTTTCAATATGTGGTTGCACAGCAGCTGAAGTGGTGACCTGGCGAACAGCTACTTTGTGGGTTGCAGAGCTCTGCTCACCCAGCTACGCCTAGTGCTTGCTTGGGGCACTCGAGCGACTTGCTGACCACAGGTCCTTGGGAATACCACTACAGTAGTTTGGTTTTGAAACCACACAGCAGCATGTTTTGGGGTGGTCGTCAGCAGCCCGTTTCAGCGCTGCTGCTTTTATGCCCTTTGTATGCCTGCGTTGTGGCCGTAACTGGCACAGGCTTTCTAGTGTCCTAGGTCACTGGTCGCCTGGTGGTGTCTTGCTTGTCTTGCACCAAGGTCGATTTGCTGCTTGCAGCTTGCTGCTTGCACAATGAACCTGGCCGGAAACACGTGTAATGATGATGATGATGATGATGATGCATGGTCAGCTGGGCATGCCAGCGGGCATGCTGCGACAGTTGCCAAAGTTAACCAGCCTTAACATCTGCTATATCCTCCCGGACAAGCCTGACCTGCACCCCCTTCAGGCAATGGCAGGGTTGGTGAGCCTAAAGCTGCATGGTTTCCAAAATGCGGGCCAAATGGTGGGGCAGCAGTGTACCCTCACTGCCGCCACGCTGTTAGGTGCTTGCCGCCTCACTGAGTTGGTGTTGCATGAGGTCATGCTTGAGCCAGCTGCCCTTGCTGGCAAGACAAAGCTGCAGCGACTGTGGCTTTCACATGATGTTGCATCACCTGGGGTGCCAGTGGCGCAGTTCCTGTCCCACTTGCAGCCCCTGCAGCAGCTGGAGGTACTGGCCATTCACGGCAGCTTGCAGGATATGGATGCCCCCCCTGCAGCCTTCTCAGCCTTGACCGCAAGCAGCAAGCTGACGTATCTTGCCATTGGCAGCTGCATGTGGCCAGTAGGTGTGTGGCAGCACGTGTTCCCGCCGGCAGGCAGCTGCCAGACTTGCAACATTTGAACATCTCCAGTCACGATCAGGATGTCCTTGCCCCTGAAGGAGGCCGCCTTGTCAGCTGCTGCCCAAACTTACAGATCTTCGAAATTTGGGACTTGCAGCTAAGTGCACCTCTGTTGGCTCCTCTGCAGCAGCTGAAAAGCCTTCACCATTTGGACTGCTCCATTTCAGATGTTGCTACAGGGTGGGAGCGCGTGAGGGCCATTGCACAGCTAACAGGGTTGAAAAGCCGGCATATGAGTCTCAGCTTGGAAGAGGAGGGGTCGCTGTTGCCGCCGACAAGGCTTCAGCAACTGACATCTCTAAGCTGCATGGGTCACTACCAGGGCGATCGGGTTGACATCGACCTACGTGCTCCGGTGGGTTGGCTCTTTGTTGACTGCTGATGTCTGCTGTGCCGTGCCAATCAGCTGTAGTGTTTGGTGCAAACCTGATTCGTGCAAGCTACTGGTCTTGGTATATCTGTAGGCTTGCATGTTTGGTATATCTGCAGGCCTGCATGTTAGGAGTGGCAGTTCGTGTTGCAAATGCTGAAGTGGCCATGACATAAAACAGCGGTGTGCAAGGTTCAACAGCCCTCAAGGTTGATACATGCCGGACGTACATGGCTCGGCCTTCCTGGCTGCACTGGGCAGAGGTTGGGAGCACGCAAGGGATGGTTGATATTGCAAATCATTTGACTACCGTGTGCCGCATATGTTGGGCATCACTTGGTGGTTTTTTGTGTGTAACTTGTGCGGCAATTGCTGACGGTGCCTCTGCCACTGCTGTTGTGGCGTCCCTTGCAGAACCCTGGAAACGAGCCTGTGTGGCAGCAGCTGCTGCGACTGTATACTGAACGCCCCGACCCGCTTGCAGCACAGGAAGTTGCTGCAGTGCAGTAGTGGCAGAGTGACAACCTTGTGGTGAAGATGCAGCTGCACGCTTCCAGGTGACACCATGTGTCAGGGTCAAGTGTGACAATAGTTGACAAGCCGTGTCAACAGCCGTTGCCACCAGCCCGGCTTCCCGGATCACATGCTCAGCCTGGCAGTGTTCGATGTGCGGTACAAATGGAAGCATACCTGCGCGCAAGCATCCACGGGTGCATATTTTGTGTGCCAAGTCCTGTAGGGTGTGGGTTTCCCCACACCACTTGCCACATTCATGTGAGCTTGCAAAACATGGCTTGATCTTGTGTGCTTGGATGCCCTGCCTGCATATTGTGGGTGTTGTGCTGAGGTGGTGTGTTTGTTGTGCTGGTGCTGCTGCCCCTCGATACTTACCGTGCTGATGCAGGTGTGTTGTTGGTATCAACTAAGCAGCAACAACTGCAACACATCTGTTGATGACTGGAGCGGCAACTAAGGCTGTAGGAGCAGCCCACCATGCGAGCCACATGCAGCAAACGCAGTTGGTTCCTGCACGTTTTTGCTGAGCTGGGTTTGTGAGTCAGCTGTTGTGCTCTGCAATCTGGAAGCCCACGTGGCCACCTGCATTGAGTGGTTGTTTGCCTGGAATGCAGTGCTACTGCTGAATGGGGGTTGTGGATACTTGTAACATATATTATATTTGTCACATCACTATACAAAAAGGGAGACCGCATCATGGTTTGAAAGTGGTCTCACCACTGGTATGGCATACCTTAGTCAGTTGCAATTCTGTTGTCATCTGGTAGAGTTACACCCATGTACCATTCTTGCGTGCTGAACTCCATGAACGCCTTCCAATGCCCAATGCCTTGACAACCACCAACACCAAGCACTACATTCAAGCCATGCCACGGGTCACACGTAATGACCCAAACAGCTTCCTGAGAGACTGCCAGCAAAAAGAAAAGGGCCGCCCTTTTCGTTGAACGCCAGCTACTACATGACGGCAGCAGCAGGCACTGCATATAGGCTACGGCATTACACATGTGTTGCCAAACAGCCGCTCTGCGTCTTACTGTGTCAAGGATACCACATCATTTGGCAAAGTGATGATGTGGGCAGCTAGCCGCTAGCTACGGTGGTGCAGAGCCTGGAAGGATCATTGGAACTCCTTCCACTCACCACAACCCCTGTCTTCAGCAACCGTGAGATCATACGTCGAGCTCCATCAGAACTTGGCCTGCACTAACGAGAGATCTGCTTCCACCCTCAAGGCTTGACCATCAAAGCTTGCTGCTATGGGGGGAGGCCCACCAATTCCACAAGGCAATAGATATCACACATGCTCAACAACAGATGACGCAGTGCAACTGGAGTGCCCCCCCCCCCACCCACACACTAGACAAGTTGTCTGTGCAATCAGGCCCCGCTGTGAGGTGTGCTAGGCAGAAGGCAGGAGCGGCCGCAGCCGTGTCTTTCACATGCATTCGGTGTGTGACTCAGAAAGTGCAGGCTCGGTCGTTTGGGCAGCAGTTGATAGCATTGTATGCAGCAGCGACGCTGCCAAACGAACAAGCCCTACAGCTGCTGCTGCGCATGTGATCTCCCTTGCGTTTTTCAACAAATAAACCTTTACCTGCGTGCATTTGATGTAAAGAAGATGTGAGAGCCAACCGGGTGATGTCAGGGTGATCAACTGGCAGTGTGATGGCGGTTATGGGCCCTCCACCGTGGGCACTGACACACTTCTGCGCTACACATAGTAGGTCAGGGCCTAAGCAGGCTTACTGCAGCTTGAAGTGGTTGGGAACTTGTTCAACGTGCATATATGCATGTGGGTGCACTCGAGTGGAAAGCAGCTTTGCTGTGCCAGCCAGCATGGTGGCCAGATGTCCTGCGCAGGTCATGGTCAGCACATGCGCAGTGGGTCAAGGTGCTGTCATGTGGCAGGCTGCACATGGCTATGACCGTCATCTCAACGCTTTCCTATCCCTTACGTTACCTTGCGTGCAGCTACATGCCTGATACAACTTCAACAGCCGCTGTTGGCAACTGTTTTTTTCAAAGGTGCAACTGCCGCAACTGACTCACACACTGCAGTGCATTCTGAACGATGTGACTGTTGTCTCTATCAATTATGCGTGATTGTCTCAGCAGAGTTTCGGGTGGATGCTTGAAGCCTCGTGGAAGTCAAGTCCAAACAGTCCCCACCCGCCACTTCTGCCGAAAACAAGGACCCGTCTATATCTGGCTGGCATTATTCAGCATACTAGTAGGGTTTGACACCGCAGGTATGCTCACTGCAGGCAGGTTTCTGCTTGCATGTTGGTGTGCTGACCAGGAGCAGCACTAGTGCTGCTTGTTCACTTCTGCTGAGCAGTCCTTGCCTGCCGCTGCTGTTGTTGGTTTGGGGTCTTGTAACCCTTCCCAGCCCCTCAAATCGTTTCGACGATGTGTAATCACAGCCCACGTCCCAAAGTTGCTGCCCTGGCTGCCGCAGGTGACCCCCAATGTCAGGGAAGGAGTCAGCACCGCACTTTCCGCTGCTGGAGCTTCCAGATGCTTGCCTACTGGCAGTGATGGAGTGCTGCGCAGTCACCACTGATCTTGACCGGGTTACCCTGTTCAGTGCAGCAAGAGCTCACAGCAGGCTGCACCAGGCAGTTGTGGCAGCACTCAGCAGCATCCTCGTACGGCGCCATGGACAGCATAGGGTTGACAGCGTTATTTGATACTTGGAGAAGCATGGGCATGGTGTCCACAGTGTCAGTCTTGATTGCAGCATTGACAGGACAATTCCTGCCACAGCTTCTTTGTACGAGCTCCCCCCTCTCCTGAAGCTGAGCAGTTTGGAGCTTGGGGCCTGCAGCTTCAGCTACAGCCAGGCAGCGGCTTTGCGGGCGTGCTGAGAGCTGCTGCTGGGACACATGCCCTCAAGCGCTTGTCGCTTCGTTCCTGCGTGCTGCTTGACGGTGCTGAGGGGGTTGGCACCTACGCTATCCCTGCTGACTGGACTAGAGGACCTTGCCTTGCATGACTTGAAGGAGAGGAATCTTGAGCACTAGGTAGCATCACTGCTGCCATGCTGTCAGGCGTGTGTTGTCTCACAAAGTTGGAGCTGGGGGGGTCTCATGTTTGAGCCAGCCGTCTTGGCTGGCAAGTCAAAGCTACGCCAGCTGTAACTGGAGCCGGTGAGGACTTGGGATGAAAACCCCAAACCACCGCCGCCAGCAGCACAGTTGTTGTCGCAGCTACAGCCCCTGCAGCTCCTGACTCAGCTGGACCTTTGGGATATGTTTTACGATGAGGTCCCTGCCCTTGCGGCCTTCTCAGCGCTGATAGCCAGCAGCAAGCTGCAGCACCGTGCTGAGGCTCAGCATCTCTTCCTGCAGCCTGCCAGCCGGTGTGTGGCAGCACGTGTTTCCTGCTGGTAGACAGCTGCCACACCTGCAGGATCTGTGCATCACCTTTGCCCAGCAGCCACCTCACCGCCTGGCTGCCCCAGCCCCTGATGGCAGCCTGCTTGTCAGCTTTTGCCCTGCCCTGCAATCTCTAGACGTGTCTTCCTCGATGTTCAACGCAGCGATGTTGGCCCACTGAAGCAGCTCAGCAGCCTACACAAGCTGACCTGCGACCTGCAAGACTATGCCACAGGGGGGAGGTGCGATACATGTGGGTGCGATTGCACAGCTGACAGCTTTGTGTAATGGCACCCCGACGAAGGGTCACTATTGCCATTCACAAAGCTCAAGCAGTTGACCGAACTGATTTGCATGGTAGGTTTCAAGGACTTTCAAGGAGACCTTGGTTGGTTGATGAGGTGAGTTTGCCTCCTCTGTGTCAACTGTTGCGTGACGCGGTGCGTATTTCGCGCTACTAGCTGCTGAACTGTGTGTGAGGGGGATGTGAGGTGGATGTGTTGTGGCTGTGTTGGCGGCAAGCCATGCGTGCGGTCGGCTGAGATCCAGCACGCTTGTTGGCTGACTGTCGGCGGAGCTGCATTGCTGAGCCGTGGTGAGTGAAGGCTGTGGCGTGTGGCGAAGTCGGTTGTCGCAGGGGAGGGGGGGTGGGCAATTGGGAGGCTGAAGTGTGTGTTTGGTGATTGCCTGGTTGTGGGTTCATACCATTGTCATGTGTTGCACCTGATGCCACAGGGTGAACATTGTGTGGGTAGATGTATGTGTGCAGTTGCATGTGCAGGTGAAAAGGTGCCTGTCATGAGCATGGCAGTCAAAGTTTCGAGACTCTCAGTGTGCTTGGGCAATTCGAGACTCTCAGTGTGCTCGGGCAATTTGGTCTAAGGGTATGTGTGTTGTTTTGTTTACGTGTGTATTTATGTGTGCATGTGGTGTATCATACACCCAGTGCGTGCCACAACTTGGCAGCTATCTTGTGGTGCTGACGTCATAAACAGCTGATGTTGTAAGCACGTGCACAGCATGTCAATATGCCATGACAGTTGCACACCCCTGTGGTTGGCTGTTGTTGGCATGACATCAGTAAGCGGCTGTTCAAATACGGCCATGTGGGCCATGATGGGGCATCAGGCCTGGCCATGTGATAGGATGGGTTGGTTCGGTGCCTGCACGCACGAGTTGATGCAGCAGTGCAGTGCATTGTTTATTTTTTATTTGAGTGAAAGTATAGTCGTCCATGTGGCAGTTGAAAGTGTAAATATCACAAGCGCCCCATGTGCTCTGACCTGATTGTGTGAACCAGTGGCTGTCGTGCCCGCACAAGCATGCACAATCAGCAGCAAGGTGGCCAACAGACAGAGACCCCCTTGCGAGGCAGAAGCAACACAGCACTACAATGCATTGTGAACCCAGCCCTGCAGCTGCCGCTGTGCACATTTGCTGCATCCCTTGCAGCCCCTGTGGTTGCCAGATGGTTAGAATGTCACGATCAAATGTGTGCACGTTGCATGCGTGCTGCATACAATTGCTGAGAGAAAGCAAAACCTTGGAACTGTCAAAAAGTGCACCACTGCCAACCCAACACTGTTGCAACACCAATGCCACTAGCCTGAGCCTTTCCTGCCTGCTGGGCATTGCCACGCTAGCCTCAAAAACAACACAAGGTCAAAGGCACAAGCTGGCAGATGCACACCAGCCCACTACCTGCGCACCAGGGTCTTTGATGTAGTTATGACAGTGGCGGCAGCATTGACAGTCACTGGCAGTTGCATCGCCTCAAGGCTCCCAAACATAAGCATGGACATTTCAGCTGTAATCATTGAAATCGAAACATTGAATGTTGCAGCAATGAACTAGAGCACCAGCCTCTTCAAAAAATCAGACTGAAACCCACACCTGTGGCTCCGCATCCCGCAAACACACCTGCAGGGCCTGCATGTGTGTACAAACTCCTGTGGTGTTGCACTGCATGCTGCATGCAAACTGACTGCATGCATACGTGCTGGCAGGTGTCTGCCTTGTGCTCCGCAATGCTGCTGGTTGTGTTTGGATGATTGAGGGCGTGACCAAGCTAGTAGCAAACAGTGGCTGCACACAACACACATGGGAGTGAACACTCCATGCCCAGATCTAGATGGCACGCACACCAACAGTAACATCGGTGATGACACTCATAGCACAAGCAAATGCTGTCCAGCGCAGTGTTCTGCCTGTGCCAGCTCTGGCAGGCCTCTGTGAAGAAGAATCACCTGCTGTGCCCACCCCTGTGTCACGACGGTAAGCGCACTGACGCGTCATACACCCACCCCCAAGGTGGTCAATCCTGACGCCCATGCCTGCAGAACACATGCAAGCATCACTGAAAGTGCAGTTCTGCTTGTGGCACCCCGTGAACCACAGCTGGGCCCATGCCTAGTGCCTGTAGTACAGTCAGCATGTGGTACATGCGGAGGTGAGCAACAAGGCTCCAGGGAGCACTGTGATTGGCTGCTGGGCAGAGTTGGAGGATGGGGCAAGCATGCTCTGGGGGTGGGGAGAGTGCTTGCCGGTAAAGCCAGCGCAGCAGCAAGCAAGCACAACCAAAGGCACGAACAAGAAACAAGAAGAAACACAGATGATACAACAATATGCACTTTTGGAGTTCTAACCACAAGAACTACCTAAGAACTACCTTCATGAGCGGCAGGCAGTCCAGCACAGCGCGCTTGCCTGATGCAGAGCCAGCCGACAAAGAGCTACGTGAACACGTCCAAACAAGGAGGCAGCCATAAGCAGAGTGAGTGCACAACGTGCCAGCACAAGTCTCTGTGTACAGAAAACCTCTGTAACAGTCCAACAAAGAACAGAGCACCCTTGTCAACCCATCCGTGCACACGCATGCTGTCAGCATGCGGCCAGCTAGATGCCAGGCCGCAGACTGATATCATGTCAGGCCAAACCCCAGAAATGCACATCAGTGCAACAGGCATGCATCCATGCATACACACAAACCCCACCCACACACCCCACCTTCTTGCCCTACCCAAAAAAGGCGCGAGAGAGAGAGCTGCGCAACAGGTGAAGCCTCTGCAACCAAACACCCCATACCAATCAAGCCCCATTTACACTGGATCTGCAACCGGATTGCCACAGCACTAGCCGACAGGCATGCAGCTATGCTTTACAATAGCCCTCATTGGGTGCGTGGCCCAAGTGGGAACCTGGCCATGTAGCCTTCGCACACAGCTGTGTATCTCAGATACACAGCTGTGTGCGAACATAATTGCGCTTCATCTGGAGAGACAGGAATAGGCAGCAAGAATATGCATAACCACAAACTATGCAGCACATTGCACCTGCCAAATGGCTGGCAGCGTTGAACCACGGGTGCCATCGTGCCGGCATTGTGGGCTTCGCAGTCAGTACCAGCAGCCATATCCTGCACCAAGAGCGCGAGGCCTTGGGCTGCAGCTCCACCCAATTAGGGTCGCCGAGGCGCAGCAAAGAATGAGCCCATGTGTGCAGGGAAGCACCAGCAAGCGAACGGATGATCAATTAAAGCCAACACACACCAGCACGGCTAGCAGTTGGTGGCTGGGACTGATGAAGCAAAAGCTCAATGCGCAGCTGGGTTGGCTGAAACAAGTGCCCGCCATAGATATCTCACTGTATAATGGCCATGCAGGTCTGCATGGAAGGCAGGCAGCCCATGAAAACAACATGCAACGCATGCAAGTACCAACACCACAAACATGCGTCAAGACCAGCCCAATTTACACAGTGCAAGATTCACACAACCTTAACCTCATGAAAGACACATGCCAGCACAAAGCTACTCTCAACGCAGGAGCCCTTCAACCCCGTCACACAAACCATGAAAGGTCCCCCACACCCGTCTGCGACCCCTGCCTGCCACTCTCAGTCCAAGATGGATCCCTCTCAAAAGACCCTGACCCTGCCCTCAAACTGCCCTGCCGTAGCCCTGCTAGGAACGATGGCAACCTGCCGCTGCTGCTGTTGCTCGGGTGGCTGGCCGTAACCCCTGCCAGGAATGATGGCAGCCTGCCGCTGCTGCTGTTGCTCCTATGGCTTGCAGAGTCTGCTATGGATCCCTCCCTGCTGGCCAGCTGGTGGGGTTCAGGGCCCTGCCTTGCCTGCCGTGCTGAGCCCCTCCTAAAGAAAGCAAAGCTTGAGTGGCTAGGCTCAGAGAAGACTGCAGGCAACGGCTGTGACAGGTACCCTGCAGGTACTTGCTCCTGTACGGGCTCACGAGCCTGTCGCCGCCTGTTGGTTGGCTGCTGCTGCTGCTGCTGCTGCTGCAGCGATAGCCATGATTCGTCCTGTGTGGATGTGTCATGTGGCAGGGCGGTGTCTGTTGGCTGCTGTGTGTTGAGCACTGGCAGCCGGGTGTCGGAGTTCGGGGGTGAGAGCCCCCAGGGGAGTGAGAAGCTGGGCAGCACACTGGAGGATGCCTGCAGTGTCACACAACGGCAGTGAGCACAGCAGCCAGCACAGCAGACAGTACAGCGGCACCATGTTGGTACACCCAAACTGCTTGCGTGCATGGGGCCGAAAAGCCCTGGAAACCAACCCCATCAACAAGATGAGGTGCATTTGCCACTCCATGCCCAGCAGCTGGCTGGAATTGTTGCTGCAGGTCAAGGGTAGCAGAAGCGAAAACCCTAGCAGCAGTTATACTTCTGGACAGGTCCCGTGCGAGCACAAAGAAGCAGCAGCTGCGGCGGTTCCAGTCTGTACACTGCATCAAGAATTTGTGGGGGCACGCACATCAACCCCGGCAAGCCGACACATTCTGCCTTGCTGGGGAGCAGCACATGGTAGAAGCCAGCCTTGCAAAGCAAGGCCAACTCAGTGGCTGCGCCCCACCCATGCACCCTGCCTACCTGCGAAGGTGGGGCGCTGGTTTCAGGCTGTGACGCGCTCGCCTCGCTGCCCACACCCTTCAACAGCGACCCTTTGCGCACATGGGGCGCCTGCCACCAATGCGTCTGCTTGCGCTGCGGTGCAGTGGCCAGCAGGTGCGGCAGGGGGTCTGAAGCCACACAGGGTGAGGGCCCTCCTGCTGCTTCGGAGCTGCTGTTGGCTGCTGCCTGCTGCTGCCGCTCGCGGATCATGTACTGCAGGCACTCCAGCACTCTGCTGACACTGGGCCGTGCTGACGGCTCTGTTGCCCAGCAGTGCTGCATTCAACGCAAGCACAGTGCAGTACAGGAAGTCTCAGCATAGTTCCAGCGTTTCGAGCATACAGTAGTTACATCCTCGGCACTAGTGACCTGTCCTTGGCCTTACGTGGGTCTGTGTGGATGAAAGGCAGCCTCGGGTGAGCTATTTTGGTTGCTGTGGCGACACAACAGAGCTTGCTATATAGCTGCCCCAGGATGGCCCTTGTGTGTACTGAATGCAGCTCTGCCTGCACTGTCTCTTGAAGTTGTTCACCGACAGGACACCAACACACTGCAGCCACAAAGCCTGCCCTTATGCCAACACCTACCTGCATCAGCAACTGGTAGTCAGCGGGCATGCCTGTCAGGCGCAAGCAGCAGCAGCACATTATTACAGCACAGCGCAAGTGGTGTGTTCAGTGTGATGCAGGACGAGGTAACAGTCAGCCAGGGATTTGCATGTGCCAGGTGTAACAAGGGTGACGAACATGCTGTCAGAAAGCCCGGCAAGCACAAGGCTGGCAGGGTTCAGCAGCCCGTGAAAGTTGTTGCCTGCTTGCTGTGCCGACACACAGTGGACGGACATTGGACCGAGTCAGCAGCAAACAGGGGAGGAGGCATGAGAGTGTGCAAGCAGGGACACCCTCACCTTGCGGTAAGATTGGCCGCAGATCCTGCAGCACAAAGTGGAAGAGAGGATACAGCAAGGTGATGGACTTGGCAGGCAATTCAGCTCTCATGGTGTGTCTATTGTTGACTGTCACGTGAATCAAAAGTGTGATCAACAGCCTTAGCTCGCCCAGTTGCGCGCCCTGTATACATGCCTCCAGGTGTGGGTGCTTGTAATGACGGCGTCGTCTGATGACAGCAAGTTGTTGCTTCCGAAAAACGGCATGCCTTTCGTGGAGAGCTCTGCCTTTGATGGTCCACCACGCTTGAGGCTGGCATAGACAGTCACCGAAGGGAACTTCAACCACAACTACATGCCGTTGCTCCCAGCACTGAAGGTCGAATCATGATGGTTGATGGTGCCCACGAGCACAACAATGTGTGTCTGACCGGACCCGTAGTCCTGCAACATCGCCTTGATTAGCACCACCAGCCATGCCCCGGGCCCCCATCCCCCACAACCCACCTGCAGCACCACGGTCTCAAAGAACTGCCCTGGGTGTTGTAGCCGCTCAAAGGCGTCCTCTCCAGTATATAGCTCCCACACTGCGTCAAGGCGCCCAACGCAAGCAGTGCTGTCAAGTTAAGCATGTCATGGTGTGGCTGTGCATGACCATATTGACACCTCCCTTTGCAAATTGCCTGGGAGCACCAAGCCAATGCTGTCACCCACTTCTATGCTTTGTAGCCAAAATTGCACGGTGGCTGGCAGCAACAGTTCGGCAGGGGATTCCAACAGGGGCAACACAGCAGTCCACCTCAACAATGTGAAAAGTTACAAGATTCGATTCTCTCAGTACAGTCCACCCAGCCACACCATCCACTTACTCATGATGCCGAGAGCATACACGTCGGCAGACTGCAGTACAGGAAGCACACACAACAGCACAGTGATGGCAGTGGTGGTTGGCGGTTATTGGGGGAGGTTGTTACAAGTAGATACTTTCACCGCAAAGCGGTACTCTCTCACTTCTCTCTCTCGGTTATCCACAGCAGCGCATCAAAGGCGAATGTTGCAGATGTGCACTCGACCTCAAACGTTTTGATGCTGTTGAGTTCTGATTCACAAGGTCGGCTGTCGTCGCATGTCGACGCGTGACAACATTGCAGCGCTGGCATTGATGGGGCCGCAGGCACACCGTTGCACGCTCAAATCCACCGTTGCACACTGACAACCACCTACCACAGACATCTGCCCGGACCGGAGCATCTCAGGAGCCATGTGGTTCATTGTCCCAATCTGCGCACCAGACACAAACGTAAGGGTGCGCGTCATGACAGGGTGAGAGCTGAAAAACAGCCATGTTTGCGCCGTCATGGGATGGTCACTGTCGACATGTGCACAGCCTCGTGGCTTGTGAGGGTCTGAACACACAACTTCAAGAGCGCCAACGCACATCTCCAAGCCTTAAACACCACAAGCGCCTTCCACACATGCCAGTGCTCAGAACTGCTGTTCTGTGTGTGAAGGCCGCCGCACCGTGTTGGTTGTCCTGTGTGTCTGATGCTGCTTGATGCTCCTGCTCAGGCCTAGGTCTGCAAGCTTGGCAACCACGCCTGAAGGTGCATCACTGCAGCTGGCAACCAGCACGTTGCGCGCATTCTGCACAAGCAAGAAGCACACCACATAGATATGTTGGCGTGTGCTGCTCAGACACGATCTCCACAGGAGTGGTGAAAGACGCAGGCTGCATGCATGTGCGCACACGCAGCGTGTTGCGTATGGCAGCTTCTACAAGCAAAGGCACTCACTGGCGCACGTTAGCCTGTGCTTTTCAGCAACCAAACCACTGCATCTACCGGAGCCGCTGAGTACCTCCACCACCCCCGCTGCTGCATCTCATCCGTTGCCCTCATACACGCCCATCATTGCACCTGCCCACTCACCAAGTCGCCATGCACCACGTGCTCCCTGTGCAGCTCATCCAGCCCCTGTGCTGTGTCCTGCAGCAGCTGCAGCACCCTCAGCAGGCTGCCTGGCTCCGTGCCTTCATACGGTGCAGGCCACTCGGCCAGGTAGCTGCTGAGGGAGCCCTTGTCACAGTCTGTTGCAGCATAGCACAGGACAGCATACAGGGCGTCAGTAAACCCTGCTGCATGTCGGGTGAGAGCAATGGAAGCTCAAGAGCTCATCTCTCACACCAGCAGAACACGGAGAACAAGCCATTGCAGCATGGCGGTACCAGAGAGGCGTCTTGGGCTACACCTTGCACAGAGTACACCGAACTGCAGCACAGCACGGCACAGCAGGGGCACTCACATTCAAGCACCAGCCAGCTCTCAAAGCGTTGGCAGGGCTCCTTGGCTGACTTTGACCGCCGCATGCTGGTCACACTGGCATCTGCAGCGCACACGCCTGCTGCTGCCACACACTTGCAGTCCACGCTGGATCCCAACGAGCCTGTCGCAGGATGCTGCTGCTGCTGCTGCAGTCGGCTGCCTGGGTGGCTACAGGATGCAGGGCCAGCAAAGGCAGACGGTGACTGCTGGTCTGTGCTGCTGTGGCTGGCTTGCGTGTCAAACTGCACCCTGTGCGACGGCGCTGCTGGGCTGCTGCTTGTGCCACACTGGCAAGGTGCTGGTTGGCCGTGGCAGCACGGCGCCCCCTCTGTGATTGTGAGTGCGGCATCACCTGATGCTAACCCACACAAACAGCTGCCGCTGCCGCCTCCTAGTGAAGACGCTGCTGCTGGCGCTGCCATTGCTGCGGCTGCACTTTTGCTCCTGCCCAGCGGGCTAGGCTGCAACGTTGTGGCAGCAGTGCCGGTGATGAGAGTGGTGCTGCTGGTGCCAGCTGCAGCGTTGGTGAAGCTGACACTGCTTGGTATCACACCAGAGTTGTGGCGGGAGGGCAAGCTGCCGCTGTATTCGCTCTCCAGGCCGCCACTGTTGTGCACGTAGTGGACGCAGTGGTAAGCTCTGTGGTGGTAGCACATGTGATGAAAGCGACGCGCAGACCAGGCGCAACAGCAGGCAAACAACAGAAAAACAGACAGACAGACAGGTGGATATGAAAGCAAAGGGGCAGAACATCAGGAATGGGATGACAGCAGCAAGCCCTGCTGCCACCACTGTAACATTGCCAGCTTCAACATACTCCCGCAAGTTGAAAGCTTGCACAGACTTGGGCTGTTGTCGGTGAAACAAAGCACAGACCGGCGTTACTGCAGCGCCAAGGCCACTGTGAAATGCCAGCCTGTTGTGCTGCATGTGCTGTGTGCTGCCCCTCACCTGACGATGTGTGGGTGCTGGAAGGCCATCATCATTTCCATCTCCTGCACCACAGCTGCTGCTGACGAGCCGCTGTGCTCAATCACCTTCACTGCAACCTCCATACCATTCCACCTGCGCCAGCACCCACAGCAGCGACAATATCATCAGTAGTGTCATGCCTGTCAGCGGTTGTGCCAGCCTCTGGCAGGTGCTGGAAAAGACGCAGTTGTGATCTTCAGCAGAGCTCACTGTGTGGTGTGCTTATCCTGATCATGTGCACGGGTGCGTTGATGCCTGAGGCTCTGATGGTCAAGAGAGATAGCAGGTCTCTCAGGCACAGTTGATGGTGCATCATGCTTCCTTAGTCATGCCTGGTGTGCATTTGAACAGCAGCTGAAGACACTCACCTTCCCTTGAACACCTTGCCAAAGCTGCCAGCACCAATGAACGCTCCTGAGCACAGCAACACAGCAGAGGTGTTTGTGCAAGTGTTCGTGGTACCATCAGGGCACAAGCTTTGCTATCTGGGTGGCAGCATCATGCACACCGCAATATGCTCCTGCCCCTCTCCATCATCCTGTCGGCAACGCATGCATACAATGTAGAAGCCAGCGGCATTGGGCCCATATCCCAATTCCCGCCACTGCTGGACACGTGTCGCTGTTCTCAGCTCAGTGCCGTGTGTTTTGGACTGCGCGCTAAGGGCCTGTGTTGTGAGCACCAAAAACAATAATTTGAGATGTGTGCTGCGTGCTGCGTGGTGGTATTGCAGCTCACCCAGCTCAATGGCTGTGTCCTCCACGAGCCCCATGTAGGGTGCTGTCTGACTGTCCAGCTGCTCCCACCCTGTGGTGCGCGCAAGAGGCTTGCTCAGGCTCCTGCCGGGCGGCCTGCACACCCATGTAAAAGCGGCACGTACAGCGGCGGCAGTAGTGTCAGGACTTCAGACGGAGTGCTGTTCCTGATGTTGGCGCCGGCACATCTTCGGCCTCAGAGTCTCACAGTTTGCCGCTGCCGTGCAGAGCCGCCGCCTCGTATTTCACCTTCCACCTTTCATTGGCGAAGGCGTTGCCCCCTCCACCAGCCACCCAACACATGATGCATGAAACATGAAACATGAAAAGGTAAATACTGACGGTCAAACGCATGAATAACAGATGGAGCTGTACTGGCAAGTTATGTTGCATATCGCACACCCCAACAACACTTTGCTTACCCCTTCTGGTTTGAAGAGTCCGAGCTGTCACCGGAGGCCCCTGTACCCAGTGCTGACAGCAATGGGCCCTGTGGGCCAGACTGGTGTGCCTGCTTCAGCATGCCAGGGCCTGATCCCTTGCCTGGCCCCTGCATGCAGCGCCGCCGCAGCCACCATGCCGCAAAACCACCAGCCAGCATGAACCCTGCAGATTGACAGGCGGCACCAGACACACTGTTGACGCCACTGCATGGCCACGTGCCAGCAGTGAACGAGTCATGCCATGCACACCTGAACTCCCGTATCACGCACTGCTCAACTCAACCCAACTGCACTTGCTGCTGCGGTCTGTAGCTAGCAAGTGCCATCGCCAGCCACTTCCTTGTGTACTTGCGATATGGCATGGGCCACCTGTGTTTGCAAACTACCTGCAAGGCCGCAGTTACATGCCAAGCCCCCACCCAAGCCCAGCCATGACTCACCTACGACCACTGGCACGGTGATAGCTACTGCTGTTGACGCTGCCATGCCTGGTGGCTTGGCTGCCGGGCCACCCAAGGTGTTGCGAATGAGCTCCTGCACGCATGTGTCTGCACTGCTCTCTGACAGACAGGCTGCGCTGACATACTGCTCACAGAGCCTGGTGGAGTTCTGGGTGGCCTGCAGCAGGAACAGCGAGAGACATGACGCTGAAATGACAGGCACTCAGCGTTGGCTCAGGAGGGGACCGTGTGTGACCTCATAGTGGTGGCCACGTCCCCACCATGTCTGCAGCAAAACATTACCCCCAGCACAGCAGCCAGATGCAACAGGTGTGACTCGCAGTTGCTACACACATCCCCAAGTGCTGAGCATCAGAAAGCTGGTTTGGAGTCTCATGCAGTTGTGCTGGCTTCATGTGGCACTGTGGTGTGGCCACAGTGCCGCAGCTCATGCAGCTGCTGCCAACATGAAGACGCGCCTGTCACAGGGCCCGTTCCAGCCCCAAAACAGGGGCTGCACCCAGGCACTGCCTTACGCTGTGGATGCTGATTGGTGCAGTGTGATGACCCCGAATGTTGATGATGATGTGGTGCAAACAGCCAAGCCTGTGGCCTCACCATTGCATAGCCACCCTCCTCCCTTCCACCAGTGTTGCCGCCCTCATCATATCTGTAAGGGACGTCAAAGCTGATGTTGTTTGACCACACTGAGCCTGCATACAACTTGCCCTGCAACATCACATAAACAAGACACAGCATCAGAACCTGCTTTAACAGGCTGGCAAGGCAGGGACGGCAACAGTCACATCAACACTCACACCACACAGTCTGCTTGTGATGAGCCTGAATCAAGCCACACCACCAACTGCACGGAGCAACATCTGGGGGTGCCCCCCCCCCCACTGCAGCATGCAACAGCGGAAGGAGCGCCATGATGACTGCGCAAGCATGTGCGCACAGGAACCCTGGATGCTGACCGCCACAGCCTGTTGTAAGCTGGACGGCTGCTGCAGCCCCCACACAGCCGCTGGATGGCTGCTGCAGCCACCGTGGCTGTGTGACACAGCTGTCGCATGGCTGCTGCCGCACCTACACATCTGCTGCATCGATGCTGCAGCCCCCACATATGCACTCACCCTGAAGGTGACATCCTTCAGCACGATGTCCTGCGGTGTGGTGCTGCCAGGGAACTGCTTGCTGCGCTCAAGGGCCTGCACAGCTTTGAGCTGCTGCTGACCTGGCGTGCAGGCCAACCGCAACCTGTAGGTGTTGATGGAGCGCACCTTGCTGCCAGGCTTGCCTGCGCGGACAACAAGTGAAACAAGTACAGGATCAGATGTAAGTGGTGCCATATGTTGCAAGGGGCCCCCGAGAATTCACCAAGAGGTACTGATGGGGCAGCTGGTTGAATTGAGGTGTGGAGCGCAGTGCTGTCAGTGCCCACAGGTGCACTACTTGCAGCACCGTGCTGCGTCTGTGACAGACCACACGGCACACACCTGTGAAAACATCATAGGCAGGTCCTGAGCCCACGCGGTCATTTGCAAGCACCAGGTCTTGTAGGGTGAAGATGCAGGTGCTGCACAGCTGCAGTGCCCCATGAGCATGTTTCAGGTCAAGAACAGGCCTGTCGTCAGGGCTCCTGCCGGCAGGACCTCTCAATGTAACATTTCTGCATGACATCAAGAGCAAGACCAAGTGGTGGTGGTGAGGGCGATGAGGCCCAGTGTGAACACGGTGGAGGTACATAGACGCATTCACTCTAGAGCCAGGGTTGTGTGTCAATACTTGCAAGCTGAGTGGCTGCAAACAGACAGCACCCAGCAGTCTGACCGCACCCCAGACCTCTGGCAAGCCCGCCCACAGCGTGCTCACAAACATCTCGGTGTTCCTCTGTGGTCACCTGCTCCCTGCTTGAGCACAGACTGGCTCAACTGCTGCGTCAATAAGCTCAAGGACCCGATGAAGCCAGTGATTAACACTATATCCCCATGCTGACGGAGCTTGCTGGCCACTGCAACTGACCACCTGCAACAGCACACTGGCTGCAGTACTTCACTTTGTCACTGTGCACACACCTGCGGATTGTAACTGGCCAGTCGCCAGTCCCAATGGCATTGTCGTCCTCAAGAATGATATCGGTGGCCCTCTGATTCTCCAGACATTGCAGCAGCGAGTTCTCCCCGGTTTTTACCAAGCAGGTTTGCTGCCCTGTCGCAAGCTGCAACGCCAACACGATAGGTAACAGCAGTCCTAGTGGACATGCCATCTGTAGATTACGGCATCCACCAGGAGAAGCAAGCAGACGGGGCAAGCTAAAAAAAGTTCGTGCAGTGTGACGAACAGCGCAGGCAGGTACTCATTGTCGTCTACACAGAGCGAAGGCTGTGGTGTTTGTACAAATCTGGAATGATGTGTCTCCCTCTGCGGTCTTTGGTCCGCAAGGTCCGCCCAGTCAAGAACCTGATGCAGAGTAGTGCGCTCGTTCAGGGCGCGTCACCTAAGAACTCCATGAAGCTTCCAATTGCCTCGTCGCTACGTCAGACTCCTGCTCAATCGGGTTTCGAGTGAACAATCCTTTGCGCCCTGAAGTTCATGGCCAACAACGCCCAGAGGCGAAACACCTCCCAACACCTCAAATGGCAAAAAAAGGGGTCACTTGAGCATATCCAGGGAGCCTCTAGTACGGACGCACCTCCTGGACATGTTCTCTCTGCTGGTATTTCGTCTCTGCAGATACTGCAGCCCTGGTGTATAACTCGTTCATTCAATGTATGCATGTTTCCAATGATTGGATGAGCAAAACTAAATGGAAATCCTTGAGCAGGACCATCATTGTTCCTGAGCAATGATCAAAGTACCTTTGGGCCAGCCTGGCAGGTGTGGGAAGGCCACTTGGGCCCTGCCGCAGTCATGCACAACCACCTTTGGCGTTTCATTCAGCTGCTGCTACATGTCGACCCACTATTTAAACACACGCAACTGCTCAACAGGTTTCCTGGGCAGGTCCACATGTCACCGCTTCTTCTTGTTGTTTGGCCGCTTCTGCTTTTTGGTTGCGCTGCCAGTCCCCTTGCGTTGCTCTGCCATCTGTCGCGCGGCAGCAGCTGCTGCATCCATGGGCGGGCGGCGCGGCAGCCCCGTGCACAGCCAGAGCTGGAACACCCACTTTTCACAGCCCTCGGCAGCATCCTCAGCTGTGTGCAGCGTCCTGCAGCACCAGCAGCACAGCACACCAGGCATGTTTCCTCACAGATCAGAACCAAACAACCAACAGCTTCACAGGATGGGAGAGGGAGCAGGTGGAGCACGTTCAGCGTGACGTCAAACACAGACCTGACGACAGCCTGTGCACGGCAGATCCTTACTAAGCTCTGCCATGTATCAGGTCAACATGCACTCACGCTGTGCTGTGCTGTGTGCTTGGGCAGCAGAATACGCATTGCATTGTAGCCACACAATAACATGGACTGCAAGGCAACAAGCATAACACTGCACGGCACTGCCTGAGGCTGTCAGCTGCTTCTCACCTAGCATCTGACTTGCCACCTGAGAATGCAGGGAAGAACAGCAGAGCCTTGCCACGCTGCGGCTGCACCTTCAGATCAAGATGGTCAAACTTGGTGGCGCCACCCTGCATATACAGCAAACACACACATGCAGGCAGCCTTGACATGCAACCAACACAATATGGCTGTTGGGTATTCCAGCCCCTGGGACGGCTAGACAGGCCCATGATATACATGACCAGAGCTATGCATGCCCGTTGCCGACAGTCAAAATGCTGGGCTGCTGCTGCCGTCTATCCCAACTGGCGCCCGCAGTGAGCCCGTGACGACCTCAAAACACAAATGCATTTGCAGCACCAACTGCACGCTGGTCAAACCAACACCACTTGCTCCCAACATGTGCCGGCCCTGCTGCTGCCATCAGGGACGTGTGTGTCCAGGGCCTTGACATGGTTACAGACACCTTTTTCCTTTTATTACTATTGACTGAATGTGTATTTTCTGTGCGCTCCCACGCACTTCTACGCAACTTCGGAATGTCACATCCTTGGATGGTTCATGCATTGGCTGGATGCACTCCCTGTGTCTACACCGGCAGTTCCCTCACCTCTGGCACATCATTGAGGTAGACCAGCAGTGTGGCCCGCCTGTTGTAGCCCTTCTCAAGAGCAGCAGCACCTGGGAAGCCGTCCTCATGTGACAGAAAGTGCTGCCCTGCACAGCAGTAAACACATTGTCCACTGGTGACCTCACGCCAACTTGCACAACACAAAACACGTTCTTGGGACTCGGCAAAACACAACACTTGAGTCATACTGCTTGCAATTCAAACTGAACAAACGGCACACGCCACGTTCAAGCGGCACCTTGACGCTCTCCTACAAGGACCACCTCTCGCCAAACCTCGCACCCACCCCCCAGTCCCCCCGTGGCCGCTCTTGCAAGCCAGCTGCTCTCCGCACCTGGCAGGTAGTGTGCGATCTGTGGTAGCTCAGGGCACAGCTGCTCCTGGCTGCTGGGCCGCACAAACTGCATCCCTGCCAGGGCAGTTGTGTCCAATCCCTGGCCCACCAGCTGCATGGCTGCGTCCAGCAGCTGCTGCAGGGGCTGCTGGAGCGCTGGGCAGGCTGCCAGCACATCCTTGGTCATGGCCTGACACAGTGACACAGTTATCCAAGATACATAACCCTCTTTGGCTACATGACTTGGTGGAGGTTTGCATGCCTTGGGGATTTTGGCAGATAGCTGTGCAAAAAGGAGGCTGAGCTGCACCCACGACTTCACTGCATTCAAAGGAGGAAGAGCAACCCTAGTCACTATATACACATGCAGGAGACTTGGGCACTGGTCTGTAGCTATGCGGAAACTGAATGAGGCTGGGGCAGTGGTTCAGGTGTTGAAGCAGTGAACAATCAGGCCATGCTACGGCTGCATCCACCCACAACTGCTCACTGAGGGCTCACCAGGGTGCTACTGGTGCGGACATCTGCTGGCACATCCCCACCGCCTGCGTGGCCGGATGCCTTCATTTGTCCTGACTCCTTTGCAGCTGCCACCAGTGCATCACACACCTCTGCCGATAGGAAGTTGTCACACCTGTGCGGTACAGTGTGCGGTACGAACAGATAGCGGGGGTGTATGGGTTCAACTAACATGCAGATTTGGTCCGGGCGCTGGGCACCTCTTGGATATCAGGCGTGTCAGGGGTCTCTCATCGGTGAGGCTCGCGCCTCCAGCCCAGGGCAGTCGGGGTAACTCGACTGAGTTGCACGTGGCCAGCCGGTGGACGGTGCGCCCCCCTTGGACACCGAAGAAAAAGAGCGGGGGTGGGAGAAGGGAGGTGGTGCATTAGGTGGCGCACCAATGGGCTATACGGCCCGCACTAACGGCTTCCGGTGAGGGTGCGGGTGTTGCTGTAGCATTATGGGAGGTGAGAGAGTTGCCAGGGTGCAGGCATCTCCCAAGCAGGCCAGCACAGGAGGGATGCACAATTTTCGATGCTGCAAGAGACTGACACAGCACACAATCACGCCCAGAGGCACAGCTGCTAACCAGCTTACGTCAGCACTGGTGGATCGATATTCTGCACCCGCAGGCCAGGATAGCGCATGTTGACTGGCAGGAATGCCGTGCCCAACATCTGCTGAAAGGCATCGACATTGGCTGGGTTGTCCTTGCTGGGGTCCAGCCCACCAGCTGCCAGGATCTCAGGAGGAAGCTTCACAAGCTCCATAGGCGCTGCAGGGGCCTTGACGTCCGATGCCGCTGCTGCTGTGCGTGTCTTGCATGCTGCTTTGCCCCGCCAAGCAGCAGCAGTAGCAGCAGTAGCAGCAGCAGGGTGTGCCTGGCCAGCTGCGCCATTTCGGTTGCGCAGTTGCATAGAACTGTTTGAGACACACTTCTGGAGCATGATGAAGCACTATTGCTGGTGGGATTGGGATGTCGGAACCAACTGCACGCTGTGCGTCCCCTCTGGTGCGCGTAAGGAGCCTGACGCCGATACAAAGCAAGATGCATACAGTCAGAGGTGACTTCTGTTGATACGACACATGATCTCTCTCGCACTCTGGTCAAACATCCATGTTCATGGTCAAGTCTAGTGACTGATGGCCGCAACATAGCTTATCCAGTCAGAAGCGGGAGCTTCTACACCCATGGACATCAGTGAACTTATCTGAACACTACTTTTCTGGGTCAGCAGGGGGCACACCAGGTGCCGTGACCCTGCAAACACCCGCTGGAGGTCTATCGTGGTCACAAGTGACTTCCTTTTTTACATGACGACACCCTCACCCCCAAGAGAACACACATATACATTATGCACTGCTTGGCGCAGCTGCTGGTGCCATGCGCTTCCTCTTGGCCCATCTCGCGCCAGGGCTCGGCAACTGGCTGCTGCTTCCACTGCTGCCGTCACCAGCCGCTGCTGCTTGCTGCTGCTCCAACTGCGCTGCAGCCGCTGCTGCTGGGTCGCCCCCAGCCGCTGCTGCTGCCTGTGCTGCTGCCGCCGCTGCATCTGCAGCGACGGAAGCTTTGTATGCTGCACTGGGCTGCCACAGCTCATCATCGGATGCCACAACACCCAAGCGACGACCTGCACGCAATCCAAAAAAACGCATCAGCCATTTGCCATTATGACGTCAGAAGGAATTGACCGGGCTACCTGGACCTGCTGCCCTGTATCTACATAGCTGTGCCTGTTGGTAGCCACCAGCTCAGTGCAGCACACATGACCAGGTGGTGCTGCTGCTGGTGGTGGTGGTGGTGACAGCAATGCTGCTGGATTGGCAACAGCAGCAGCGAGGGTATAAGCACGGCTGTGCATGATTCGCTACAGCCCGCAGGCACATACCAAGGGAGGCTCTTGAGGCGCACCTGTTCCCACTTTCGTGATAGGCCCCAGCTCGTTGACCTTGACGTCAGCACCACCCAGCTTGCGCAGCCACACTTGAATGCCTGTGGTGATGGCTGTGTTGCTCAGGTAGTACAGACCCAGACCTGTCAGGGGCACAGCAGCACAACCATTGTTCATGATCAGTGTCAGGTTGGCCCAAGCTCCGTGGCAAGAGCCGGCCCATCCACTTCCAGGAACAGGAGGTGCCAGCCACGAGGGCCAGGACATACGGACAACATTGGCAGGCTGCAGGAGGTTGCTGTGAGAGGCAGCATGCACACTGCCGGCACAGCACAGCACAGCACAGCACAGTGTAGGGGCCCAACCAGCTGGGTTGTCTGGCAACCCGTCAGCACCTGCCCTGCCTAGTTACGCAAGCACCCAGCTACCATCATTGATCCCACATCCTTTCCCCACCCTCTCCTTGGCAGTGCTCACCGGAAGGCACATTGAGTGCAAACCATCCCACCATGAGGGGCAGGAAGGTATACAGCGCCCGCTGCGTGTTGGCATTCTCCGCATTGGGGTCAATAGGAGGTGAGATGATGGCAGAGCTGACATACTGGCACAGCACCAGCAGCACAGGCAGCACCAGGTAGTGGCTGGCTGCATCCCAGCCGATGGGGGGGGCCCCGTCCACCAAAGGCCACAGCCACTCAACGCCGCGGTTGTCCAGGCTAGTGGGGCCGGCCAGGGTGGGGATCCAGTAGAAGCCTGCATGCAGATGGTGATGCAAGATGCCACACACCAACCGTGGGTAGGGGGGGGGGTAAACCGCATGTGCATGAGGCGCTTCGCGCTGTGCCACTGTACCAAAAATCTGTCAAAAACAAAGTCGACACAATCCACCGGATAAAATAGGACAAAGAAGTCATTTCTGGTTCCTGTTGCTGTCCCAGATGTGTTAGCCAGACCCCACTGCAGCCAGTGAAGAGGCACTTGTGTACGCACGCACCTTCTTCAAACAGGCCCTCGTTTGATGCTGCCATGAGTGACCTGTAGAGGCCAATGAAGATGGGGATGGTGGCAATGGATGGCAGGCAGCCTGCAGGCAGCAGTGACGGCACCACACAGCAGCACAAACCTGTAAGCAACCCTTCATGTTGACCATCGAAATCATGCGAACAATTCAAAATCATCAATCCTGTGACGGTCCCTGTCCTGCGGTGCTAAGGAGGGCGGCCGATATGCAGCTGCACCAGACTCCAACATGACAGCGGCCATGACTTGCAGCCTTCCTGGCTGGATCACCCCAGTGACTGCAGTCCCACACATGCCAGTTGGCTCCATACAACTGCAGCCAATCGGCTGCAATTCCACTGCAGCTTGAGTGTCTGCACTTTGCTACGCGCCAATCAACTGCAACACCAATTGGCTACTGCTGCAGACCAAATGCTTGCATGCCCATTGTGTGCCGCTTGCCATCATCACAAACTCCTCATTCTGTGCCACACCACCGCTGCCGCTGCTAACTGTGTGACCAGCGGCCGCAGCCACCTACCCGCCAGTGGGTTGACCCCGGCCTGCTCGTACAGGATCTGCGTCTCGCGCTTTATCTTCGTCTGGTCGTCCCCATAGCGCGCCTTCATCATGTCTATGCGGGCTTTAAGCTCTGGACAGCCATGGAGGACTCGATCTGTTGGGGGAAGTCAAAGACAGCACAAGCATACGAACAAACAACATGGACGTTGCTGGCCTGCGTGCGTCACCTTGTCACTGAACCATAGATACAACACGGCCTTGCTTGATAGCAGTCTGGCATGCTGGTCTTGCTTGATAGCGTCAACACGGTTGAGTTGTGTTGTCTCACTCTGCCAGGTTGGTGGTGGAAGCAGGCACAGTTTCCAGAGGCACAGTTTCCAGAAGCTTCTCCGTCCAGGCATCAGTGCTGCTACAATTGTGCCCAAATGTGATGCAGTGCATGTTGACTGCTGTGTACAGTGCCATCTTATGCTAACAAGTGCCTTCTCCCTATTGTAGCCTACGATTTCCCGGCCCCCTGCTCACAGCACTGTCACACTGGTCAAGCAGACGCACCGCCACTGTGACCTGTTTGGCTGTCAAGCGCCGTCAAGCGTCGTCAACAGTTGGGCTCAAAAGGTGTCAAGTCCCCTGCTGATCCAATATCCCTGTTCAGCTCCCTGTCTGCTGCCACAGGCATAACTGCATTGAGAATCACCCCAATCTGGTCTGCCTGCAAGCCTTCAGCAGTGCCTACTGGCCCTGATGCATGTGTCACCCGCTGCACCCTGCACCTACTGCTGCAGTGTACCTGTGCCTGACGGAGTGGAGTCAATATCTTCCACCCATGCAAGCTGTGTGCTCGGCACAACAACACCAAACACCCCCTCACCACCCCATCCCGGGTGCACCCCACCTGTATCTTTGTGAGTGGCAGTGTCACCATCTTCACAATTACTGTGAGGAACACGATAGACCAACCGTAGCTGTAAGGCACGTGCAAGCGGTTGAGCTGCGCCTGGATTGTCTTCAGCACTGTTTCCAGAGTGTCTGTCAAGGGGGAAAGGAAACCGCTAGAGCTGCTGCTGCCATTCCCTGCTGCCGCCGCTGCTGCGTCTGCCAGATCGTATACAGCAGCTGCATGTGTGTGGAGGTCTTGGGCCAGGTCGCTGACAGGCAGAGCGCAAGGCATGGTGCGCAGCTGCTTCAGCTGCTGCCTGTGCTGTGCCAGTCTGGCAGGGGCTGAAGGACGCTGCCCCAGCAACCGGCAGCTTGAAGAGGGTTGGAGAGTCGCCATGTGCTTTTGATGTGACAGCATCATGGCTGCAGCGTCAGAGGACTTCCAATTGGATAGTGGGACACAGAAGTCAAAGCAACAGCACAGCAGGTCAACCCCGCACGGCAACAGAATAGCAACGGAAGCTTATATTATCTCTCTGCAAACAAGAACCGTGCCGAAGCGATTGGGCTTGGATCTCGTACCTGTGCCGGTCAAGATTCCCGTGACTAAGGCCATGCGACAACTCGCAACCGCCATCCATGCTGCTTCTTCTCTCGTCGAGTTTCATTGCAACAGACTGGTAACACCGCGCTGGGCTTATCAATGCTACAGTGATCTCACTTGAATGATCAGAATGCCAACATTGCTGCAGCTGCCAGCTGAGTGCCTCCTGGCCATCTTGACACGGCTTCCAGTTCAGGATGTCGTCTGCATCGCGAGCTGCTGTTCAGGCAAGCTGATGGTGGGGTTGGGGGGAAATGATGTCAAGGGTGGTGGTCAGCGCTGAGCATGGGCTGCCTGAAGATCTGACAAGCGTGGCGCCTGTTCAATACACATCTTGGTGATTGTAGCCTGAACAGCTGGCCCAGGACGACTGCTTCTGGGGGGACCTGGCAGAGGCCAAATGGGCACTGCAGTACGTGGCCTGAAGCCACTCAGCGAGCAGCAGGACAAAGAAACAGCAGGCCCCAGTGACAGCGACACGCAAGCAGCAGCGAATGGCTCCTGGAAGCGATACTGCTGCAAGAGAATGTCTGCTCGCACGATCAGGTGAGGTGAGGGTTTGCAGCTGCGTGGAGCCATGCTTGGGGGCTGCACTGCCCATGCACTGCTGCACCTACCTCGAGGTGACAGCAGCTAGCACGTATCTGTCATGCTGCACACTGCAATCCTTGGCAGGACCATAGCAGATCAGTGCCTTGCCCGGCAGGGTGCCTGGACTGAAGTCTCGCCCTGCAAGGCCATGGCCGCGGTCTCACACTACAGCGCCTGTCGTGCTGTCCTGCAGGTACAGCCCCCTCAACCTGCTGCAGGAGAGCTATCCAGACCCTTGGCAGCACATCATCTGCTGCGTCCTGTGCAGCAGGACCAGTGGCAGCGACCTGATTCGCACAGCCATTGCTGC
>VIIQ02000239.1:0-139739 GCA_007449985.2 Desmodesmus armatus
CAGCTCAGCAGTAGCACCAACTTCAGGCACAGCGTAGCACAGGGGCTGGCGCTACTGAGCTTCTTTCCACACATGCAGCTCCTGCAGCAGCAGCAGGGCGCTCCAGGAGGCCAGCACAGGGCCTCGCAGGCAGGACAAGGAGTGCAGGCGCATGCACTGCTGCAGGTTGCTGACACGCTGCAGGAGCAGGCCAGCACACTGTTGCTGCCCGTGCTTACGGAGATGCTGCTGTCACCGCAGCGGCTGCAGCATGAGGCAGCAGGTGCTGCCGCTGTAACAGCAGCTATGAAGCAGAAGCCTGCAGACGGCATGCTGGGTCGGCTGCTGCCTGCACGAGCCATGGTGTCAGCTGCTGTGCGCAGGATGCAAGTGGACCTTCAGCCTTTGGTGCAGCTTGGCACCCTGCGACAGCAGCAGGAGCTCAACACAGATGCACTCTCATGGCTCCTGCAGGCTGCCCTAGCAAGGGGCCCAGATGCGTCAGCACAGCCTCAGGCTGGGGGTGCGCTCCTGCAGCAGCTAGAGGGCTTGGAGGGCCGTCTCATGCAAGCTGTGTCGGGTGCCTGTCGCAGCTCCTGTCAAGGCAGCGCAGCAGCGGCAGTGCCCTACCTACAGCTCACTGGCTGCTCAGCAGCATGTTGGACCACCAGCAGTGGCCACTGCAGCCGCTGCTGCTGCAGCAGGTGCTGCCGGGGCTGCTGCACGAGGCCTGGTACAGTTGGCAGGCAGGCCTGTGGGTGGGAGCAAGCGGTACTGCTGCAGAGGCTCAGCACGCCGCTGCACAGCAGCACAATGCAGGTGGTTTCAGCAGGACACTACCTATTCTCTGCAGGTGCTCAGCAGCCCAGTGAGCTTGCATGTGGCTGCGCAGACAGTTGCTGCGCTGCAGGTGTGCTCTGCTGTTGCTGCGGATGGCACCAGCAAGGCCGCGCGCCTGCAGCAGCTCAGCTTGGCGGTACAGCACCTCCTGCAGCGGCCAGCACAGCACCATGCAGCTTCAGGCGCCCAACAGCCCTGGATGTCGCTTGCCGTGCTGCTGTCACAGCTGCTGCTCGTCCACAGCAGCAGCTTCGAGGACACTGCTGATGTGGCCCTGCTGCAGCAGCTCGCCCAGCAGCTGCTAGCATGGTGCAGCACTAGGCCCAGCACAGCTGAGTCACAGCAGTGGCTTGGGCAGTGTCAGAGCCTTTTGAGCCGCAGCTCACATGCAGTGCTGGCTGTCAGCGCCCAGGAGCTGCTGCTGCCTTGTGCTGAGGCCATCCTGGCGCAGCTAGGGACCCTCGTGCACAGGGTCATGCCCAGCAGCAGCAGCCGTGGTTTGGCTCGCTCGCACAGCTGGGCTGGGCGACGCTACTGTTGGGCTGTGCCCGGCTGCAGCTGGTGGCACCACCCTCGGGTGTGGACCCTGCAGGGAAGTACGGTTACAAGGCAGAAGCAGTTGTGCGGTGGGTCACAGAGCAGCTGGACCCGGCCGTGTGTATCCAGCACCTGCAGCAGCAGCTGCCTGGTGGTTTGGATGCAGCACCAGCTCTGCAGCAGCTGCTGCAGGACAGGCAGGCCTTGTCAGCACGCCTGCACCAGCTGCGCAGCCGCTGCGTGCCCCGTCCAGACCCGCCCCAGTACCACCACCTACACCAGGAGGTCACAGCCTTCAGCACAGGGCTGGCAGACCCTGCGCGCCTGTTGGCAGCTGGTCGAACCCTCCTGTCAGCAGCTCAGGCCAGCAACCCCGCTGCTGGTGCCGCCCATCCTGCAGCAGCTGCTGCCGCACATGAGGCGAGCTCCTGGGATGGCAGTGCGGCAGCATGTCGGAGCGCATGCAGGTGCAGTTTGGCCTGTACCTCGATATCCTGCAGCCAGTCCTGCTGGCTGTGCTGGAGGTCAGGCATGGCTTGGCCCTGCTGACAGCAGGCAGCCAGGCAGCTCACCAGGCAGCAGCTGCTGCCGCGCGCTCTGGCAGCAGCAGCAGCGAGCGCTCGTGTGTATCACCACAGGCCTGCTGTCTTTCCCGCCGCCGCTGGCGCCTTCTGCCCTGTGCAGTCAGCACAACAGCAGCAGCGGCACGTGGGCGCTGGCCTGCGGCGGGAACAGCGTTGCGGCAGCGCCTGCGAGCGTGCTGGCCCTGCCACAGCTGCAGCGTCTCACTGGCAGCCTGGTGCAACAGCAGCAGCTGGCCCTTCAGGTGCCTGGCCGTTCTCAGGCTGCTGTTGCTGCTTCCAGCGACTTGGCAGAGTTCTCTTGGCAGCTGCAGTGTGCCCATGCATCCCTGCTGGTGTCAGTACAGGAGCTGCTTGCAGCTGGTCCTGCTGCAGCAGCATCTGCTGCCTGTGCTGGTGCGAGCGCAGACAGCGGGAGCTTGGGGCGTGTGTATGCCCTCATGCAGCAGCTGGTGTCAGCGTGGCAGGCAGTCAAGGAGTTTGAGGCCCAGGCTGCGGAGGAAGCAGCACAGCTGTTCAAGCACAAGACACAGAGCAAGACATTCCTGAATGAAGAGGTGAGTTGGCCTTGGCAGCAGTGCTGCATGTGTTTTGGGTGGTGTCAGAGGTGTGTCCTTTGATGTTGTGCGTCTGCGTGAGCTAGATGACTTTTAGTCTGTTGTAAATGGGTGGTAGTTGAGTGAGTTCTGCCTGTGATGTTATTTACAATTGGTGAATTCTCTTACCACTTAGTGGTATGACGATACCTTTGAAACTGACGGCAGAACGTAGGGGTGTTGCACCATCTTCTGGTCTGGTGTGTTGAATGGTGTCGGAGGCGTGTCATGTGGTGCTGTGTGTCTGGCTGCCATGTGTCAGTCTGCTGCAAGGGGGTGGTGGTTGAAAGAGTCCTGCCTGTGATGTCACTCTGAACAATTGGTGAATTCTCTTACCACTAAGTGGTTTGACGACAACCTTCAAACTGACGGCAGAATGTTGGGGTGTTGCACCAATGTTTGTTCTGATATGGGGCTTGGTTGTGTGCTGTATGTATGCAGCTGGGTGTGCTGGTACCTTCTTTTTATTGGCTGCTTGTGTTGCGTGGGCCTTGCGATTGCTGCAAAGGATGAGCTCTTACCTTGCCTGATGTCTATGAGGGCAAAACACATTAACCAAAAACTTTGATTCTGATGCAAGCACATTGTAGTGTTGTGTTTGTACTGTGAGTGGCTGTATCGTGTTGAGCCTCATGCACAATGTCACGTTTTCTTGTCATTGCCAATGCAGCATGCGCCCTTAGTTAATCCCTCACGCCCTGCTATCCACAGTGGCGGGAGTTTCATTCTGGGCGCAGAACACCCTGCTCTGCAGGGGGGAAGATTCGCTGACAGCACTAGGGCACTGTCGTGCCCGATGGGTGTTTTCTGATAGTAGCTTCCCCACATTTTTCTGCATCTGCTCCTTTCTCCACCTCCTCACATCTGCCCGGCCACATGAATGCACCCTCTCCTTGGCTGGCACCCATCTGGCTGTCACCCATCTGCTTCTGAGCATGGAATTTTGGAATTTTTTTGGGCTCCCGTCTTGTGCCTGATACAACCACAGCTGCATGCCTGCTCACCTTTCACCTCACACTCCATGTTCCTGCTGTCCATCGGTCTGCTGCTTCTGCCAAAAAAAAACACAGGAGGAGGCTGAGGCAGAGTACAAGGTCCTGTACCCCGACCACTATGCCGCCTTTGCAGACCTCGCCACAGCAGAGGACCTGGCAAACGACCCCGACACCTCAGCAACAGCAGCAGCAGGTACCGACCCACACGCCAGCACAGCCGATGCCATGGACATGGATATCGATGGCGATGAGGACCTTGGAACTGCAGCAGCAGCAGCCGCTGCGGCCACTGCTGCTCAGGCCAAGTCTGCTGCGGCCTCCTCACTGCTGCATGGCAAGCTCCTGCAGGACGCAGTATCCTTGCACCAGCAGCTGTTCAGCACACTCGCCCTGCACCGCTTGCAGCACAGGCTGGCAGCAGGCCCTGCTGCTGCTGTTGCTGCCGCAGGTAGCAGCAGTGCAGGCGAGGTGGGGTGGGCTGTCCAGCCGCAGCAGCAGGAGGCAGCTGTGGAAGAGGCGTTCCGGCTGTGCTGGGGCCTAGGGCGGCAGCTGGCAGCAGCACAACAGGGCCTGCTGCCTGCTGCTGTTGATGACGTCGTGCGCCCTGGCTGCATCATGGCCCTCGCCCTTGAGCACCGGTCCCTCAACACAACCGCGTCCAGCACAGCAGCTGCTGCTGTCGCCGCAGCAGCAGCCAGTCGACGCAGCGGCACCCTGCCAGTGACCCTCACAGCCGCCAGCAGCACCAGCAGCAGCAGCAGTTCCAGTCAGGCTGTGGAGGCGCAGCTCGACATGCAGCAGCCCTTCCCTGAGGAGACCGTGCTGATGCAGGCCCCTCTGGCGGTACTGTCCCAGCGGCTGCACGTCTTGCTGGAAGAGTGGCCGGAACACCCCCTCCTGCTGCAGCTGCTAGGCATCGTGGACCGCCTACTAGGCCTGCCCCTCAGCACACCCCTCAAAGCTGCCCTCACAGGCCTGGAGCTGCTGCTGGCTCGCGCACAGGTGTGGGAGGAGACAGCAGCACGGCACGTGACACTCAAGCAGCAGCTGGCTGCAGTGGCTGGCCTGGCCACCCGCTGGCGCAAGCTGGAGCTTGCCAGCTGGAAGGGTCTGTTGGAGCGGGTGCAGCTGCGGCATGCGGCGGGTGCCAACAGCAGCTGGTACCACATGTACCAGCTGCTTGTGTTGGGGGTCGCGCAGGAGGACGACCCAGCAGCAGGCGGTGCAGACCTTGCAGTAGAGGGCACAGGTGACGGTTCGGCAGCAGCGGTGGCTGGGGAGGGTGGCAGCAGTGACGCGGGGTACAGGCGTGTGGCCTCTCTAGTAGAGGCCTTCATGCAGACCTCCACTCTGGGGGAGTTTGCTGCACGCCTGCAGCTGCTGTTCAGCTTTGCATGCCAGCTGACTGTTACTGCTGGCCCTGCTGCTACAGCCACGCAGGGCAACAGCACTGCCAGCAGCAGCACCCAGCAGCAGCAGCAGCAGCAGCAGCGCCTGTGCAACATGCTGTGGAACGTGCTGTCCTACTACGGTCAGTACCTCCCAGATGTGAGTGCGGCAGTTGAGTCAGGCCTGGCTGCATTACGTAAGGAGCTGTCAGACTTTGTCAAGCTGGCAAAGTGGGAGGACCGGGGATATTACGCTATGAAGATATCCACGGAGAAGGCACAGCGGCAGCTGCACAGGCTGTCACGTAGGGCTGAGGATGTGCTGAAGCAGCCGGCAGCAGCAGTGCTGGCAGCAGCCAGCCAGCAGATGGGCCTGGGGCAGATCACAGCACCTAAGGCAGCACTGCAGGCAGCAGCAGCCGCTGCTCAGGCAGCAAGCAAGGCTGCTAAGAAGCAAGCGGCTGCAGCAGCAGCAGCTGCGGCGGCCGAGGGTGCTGCGGGCGGCGGTGACGCAGCAGCAGCGGGACAGGGAGCAGCAGCAGCTGCTCAGGGCAGTGAGCTAGCAGCAGCTGCAGCAGCAGCAGCAGAGGTAGACCCTGCACTGCTGGGGGAGTTGGACCTAGCTGCCACCAGCAGCACTGCTGCTGCCGCTGCTGCTTCAAGTGCCCACTGGCAGCTAGCCTCGACAGCCTGGCTGCTGCTGCTGTAGCAGGCCGGTTGGGTGACCGTGGAGCAACAGCAGCAGCAGGCACAGCAGGTCAGAAGCCCAAGGGTAGTAGGGCGCGTAAGGCAGCAGCAGCAGCAGCGGCAGCACAGATAGACTCTGTGACCACAGTCCTGGCTGATGCCTTGGAGAGGCTGGCCCCTCAGGAGCAGCAGGCCTGGGAGGCCTTTGCCGCTGCTGCAGTAGCAGCCGCCGCTGCTGCTGCTGCTGCAGGTGCAGGCCGCAGCACGCAGCCCACAACCGCAGCCAGCAGCAGCAGCAGCAGCAGCTACCTGGCCAGACTCCCCAAGCTGACAGCCAAAATGTCCAAGGTGTTGGGACCCAAGGCAGGACCTGCCGCTGCTCCTCCGAGCAACATGCCCAACGGTATCCATCATGATGAGGACCCTGCCACCCTAGCAGCAGCAGCAGCAGCGCCTGCTGTTCAGCTGGATGACCTGGCTGCTACTGCTGCCAGCCGGGCCCTGGCCCTGTCCGGTGACATCAGCAAAGGGGCACGGCTGCGCAAGAAGAAGGCCCTCAGTGACCTCCTACATGCCCTAGGGGCAGCAGGCTTCAGCAAACGGGCCTCCGAAGTCCCCATGAACGACAGGGACCCCGCAGCTTGGTTCAGCCACGCACAGCCCTGCATCGCTGCCTCACCCCTGCTGCAGCCCCTGTCACTGCTGCCAGCCGTCGCTGCCGGTGACGCGGCAGCAGTAGCGTCACCGGCAGCAGTGCCTGGTGAGTCGCTGCTGCTGTCGGCCTCCTGCTGGGCCAAGGCTGACGTGTACTACTTCAGGAGTCTGGCTCGGCTGCAGCGGCTGCAGTCTGCTGCCAAGGCCCCTCATAAGGACCTAGTCCTACAGGAGGTCACAGCAGCGGTGGGGTACGTACAGCACCAGATGTTCCTGCTGCGTCAGCAGCGCACACTGCTGCAGCAGCTGGGCGACAGCTACACACAGCTGCTGCAGGCAACCTCCTGGCTCCAGGAGCTAGCAGCAGCAGCAGAGGGTGCAGCCGCCGCCGGCAGCAGCAGCAGCAGTGGTGGTACTGCTGCTGCACCCTTGCCGCCTCAGGAGTGGTGCCGGGGGTGGTTGGAGTTGACGCAGGAGCAGCTGTGTGGCTTGACCTACCAACTGTCAGGCTGCAGGCAGCTGCTGGAAGCAGTAGGGCCCATGCATGAGGGCTCAGGCATGCCAGCACACGTCATCAGCAGCACCAGCACAGCCGCCAGTAAGCTTGCAGCATGGACGGCTGTCCTGCAGCAGCATAAGGCAGCAGTGCAGGCAGAGGTGGCAGCAATGGCCCTCGGCGGTTGTCCTGTGGTCACACACGGCGCGCTAGCTGTGCTGGCAGCAGCGCACACAGCAGTACAGGAGGTGGCGGCAGACGCTGCTGCTGCCACTGCTGCCATGGCGGCGGCTGCTGGTGGCAGTAGTGGCAGCAGTGACGCTGACGTGGTGTGTCAGGTGCTGCCTGCGTGGGATGCTGTGCTGCAGGCACTGCAGGGTGCTGCACAGCAGGCCACTGCATTCAACAGTGAGCACCTGCAGCAGCAGCAGCAGCAGCAGCAGCAGCAGCAGCAGGCGATACCACCGCAGCAGCATCAGCAGCAGCAGCAGCAGCAGCAGCAGCAAGGGAGTGTGGTCAGTGAGCAGTGGGAAGCCTGCCTGAGTCAGCTGGTGTCTCAGGTGCTGGTTGCAGCCCAAGTGCTCCACGGCAGCAGCAGCAGCAGCGGTGCTGATGCCAGCCTGGCACAGCATCAAGCACCTGCACTGGGCCCTGCTTCAGCAGCAGCAGGAGGTGATGGTGGTGTCGATGTTGTGGGTGTGGGGCGTGCTACATCAGAAGCCCTCAAGCCATCTCGCCTGGCGGCCATCGCTCAGTCAGCACGGCAGCTGCTCACCCTGCTAGCCGCCACCACCACCACCAGCAGCAGCAGCAGCAGCAGCAGCTCCCATAGCCCCAAGCAGCGGCAGCAATGGCAGCGCAGATTTCATCAGTGCTGCCGCTGCTGCTGCTCCTGCTGGGTGGCGTGCAGCGAGCCGGCTGCGAGCTGCTGCTGCTGCACAAGTCCCTAGGAAAGCTTGCCTACATCTGCTCCAGCACTTTCGCTACCCTGACCTCCCAGGGCTACTGTGTCCCAGAGGGGGAGGGGGCTGAACAGGAAGGCGAGGGGGGTGAGGGGGAGCTCCAGTGGCAGGATGCCGGGGGCACCGGTATGGGTGAAGGCACAGGGAAGAAGGATGTGTCAGACCAGCTCGATAATGAGGATCAGCTACTGGGTGCTCAGCAGAAGGACCAGCAGCAGCAGGAGCAGCAGCCGCCGGAGCAGCAGCAGAATGAGGATGGTGCTCAGGGTGTTGAGATGGAGGCTGACTTTGATGGGTCGCTGCATGACATTGATGACAGGCAGCAGCAGGGGGAGGGGGAGAGTGAGGACAGCCAGGAGGGGGATGATGACCGCATTCAGCAGGAAATGGGGGAGGTGAGCAGGGGGGGGGACGCACCGGCTGTGTGTGTGTGGGGGGGGGGGGAGGGGGGGGGGAATGGAGCATGGCGGTTGCATGTGTGTGTGTGTGTGTGGGGGGGGGGGGGTGTTTGTGATGGGGGGGACGGAGGGAACGGGGGCAGCTACACTAGGGCACGGGAGAAGAGGACATGGATGGTGGACGGTCAGCAGAGGCAAGACGGGCCCTTCATTAGTATAGTTGGGCCAGTTGTTGAACACTGTGCGGGGTTTGACCAGATGCATGAGGACTGAAAGATGTCACTTTGGCTTGCGGGTTCCCTCCTTCCTTCCATCCATACAGTGCAGCACCCAACCAGCAGGTATCGCACATCAGCCAAGACACGGTATTCTGAAAAGATCAAGCCTGGTTGCGCCTTTTCAAACATGACCTCAACCCCAACCACCCTGCTGCTCCTGTTGCGCTCATTCACCCCCCCCCCCTCCCCCCCCCCCCCCCCCCGCCCCCACTCTCCACCATCCTCCCCCCCCCCCCCAGGTTGGTGACAATGAGGAGCGTGTTGATGAGCGGCTGTGGGGTGACGATGACGAAGAGGACGGCCCACAGGACCAGCAGCAGCAGCAGGGGCCATCAGACGCCGTTGACAGCAGCAGCAGCTGTCAGTGCAGGACAAGTCAAACCTTGACTACGAAGGCGGCGGCGACGAAGCCGACCCCGACAAGCAGCAGCAGCAGCAGCAGCAGGGGGATGACTCCAAGCAGCAGCAGCAGCAGCCGGACGGCGGCCCTGATCAGCAGCAGGGTGGTGATGATGCAATGAGTGAGGATGGGGGTGATGAGGGGCCCCCTCCCCCAGACTTTGATGACTCCTACCAGCAGCAGCAGCAGAACAGCTTGGCTCCTCAGGCCCCTGACCAGGAGCTGCAGCTACCTGATGACCTCAATTTGGATGGAGGGGAGGAGGGAGGGGAGGAGGACGGCAGGGGGCCTGACCAGCAGCAGCAGCAGGAAGGGGAGGAGGAGGAGCGTGCAGCTGACACCCAGCAGCAGCAGGAGAAGGATAGTAAGGATGCTGCTGCTGCTGCTGCTGATGGAGAGCAGCAGCAGCAGCAGGAGCAGGAGGGTGGTGATGCCAATGCTGAGGCAGGGGATGCTGCTGCTGACGCCGCAGAGCAGCAGCAGCAGCAGGAGGAAGGGGGTGAGGATGAGGGTGCAGGGGAGGATGCTCCTGGGGGTGCTGCTGATGGGCCTGAGGGGGTGCAGCAGGAGGAGGAGCAGGGGGGTGGGGCACCGCCTGAGGGCAGCAAGGCGGCTGTACCGCCCGAGCAGCAGCAGCAGGAGGGCGAGGAGGAGGGGGCAGAGCAGCCCCCTGATGAGGATCTTGAGGCTGTGGCTGCACATGGGGCACCTGGGGAGGAGGAACAGGTGCGTTGTTATGATCTTGTTTTTAGGATATTCAACTGCAGTGTCGGTTTACTCTGTGCTATGCTCTCCTTGTTGGTGCTGGTCGTGAGTGGTAGTTGCTCACACATACAGGAGGCATGAGTTGCAGCTTACAGACAGGCTCACAGACATAATGCAGATGTCAGCGAGGTGTTGCTGATGGAAACAGCAGCAACCTCCTTGACACCTGTGTTTGTTTGTGAGCCTGTCTGTGAGCTGCACCTCCTATGTCCCAAGTGTGAGTCATCACCACAACTTGATGTTTTTGTTTTTCTACTGCTGTGTCAGTCTTTTCTGTGCTATCCTTGCTTGGTTAGTGTCGTCTGTGTGTTATCACTCACTGATGCTGATTCATCGGCACTTGCTCACACACAGGAGGCATTCGCTGCAGCTTACACAGGCTCACAGACATATTGCAGATGTCAGGGTAGTCTTGTTGTTGGAACGGCATCACCACCCTGACACCTGCATTTGTTGTGAGCCTGTCTGTGAGCTGCACCTTCTGCGTCCTGAGTGTGAGTCATCATGTGAGTCATGGTTTGGCAAAGCCTTCCCTAGCATTTGCACCCCCCCCCCCACACACACAATCAGGCTGTCTACCTGTCTGCCCCACCCTGCTTGCTCACTAGCATTCCCTATCACCATCCGTGCATGCCCCTGTTGCGCATTGTGCTGCTGCTCCCCCCTCCCCCCCTCGCCCCCCCGCCCCCTCAAAAAAAATATTCAGGTATATTTTGTTCCCATCTCAGCCTTGTTGCTCACCAGCATCTGTACTGCACTCCCTCACACACCTCCCACCCTCACCATCCCCACAGGCCCCTGAGGAGTTGTGCTGCTGCCCGCCTCCCCCCCCCCCCCCCACACACACAGACACGCATGCATACACACAGCAGCTGCGTACCTGTCTGCCCCATTCTTCTTACCCACTGGCATCTCTGCTCCATTGCCCCACACACCCCACCATCACCATCTCTGCAGGCCCCTGTTGAGTCGCCGTGCTGTACTACTCTCCCCCCCTGCTAGTCCCATTCCATCCCTCTTGCTCACTACCATCTGTGCCGACTGCCCTCACACACACACCTCACCATCCCCACAGGCCCCCGAAGAGCTTCCCCAGGCTGGGCCCCAAGGCGTGGCCTCTGCAGCTGCTGCCCCCCAAGCACAGGCCACAGGAGCAGCAGACCAGCAGCAGCAGCAGGAGCAGCAGGAGGACACTGCTGCTGATGCTGCTGCAATGCCCCTGGACCCCTCACAGCAGCAGCAGGAGGCTGCAGATGCTGCAGATGCTGCTGCTCAGTCCATGATGGGTGCAGCAGGGGCCACAGAGCGGGGGCAGGTGGCACCCATGCAGCAGCAGGGTGGGGCACAGCAGCAGCAGGATGCCACCCAGCAGCAGCAGCAGCGCCGCTCCCGCCAGCCTGACGTCAACCCCTTCAGGAACCTTGGTGATGCTCTTGAGCGCTGGAGGGCTGACCTGGCAGTGCAGCATGAGGCGATGCAGCAGCAGCAGCAGCAGCAGGACGAGCAGGAGCCGCCGGCGGCTGCTGCTGCCGACGGCAGCAATGACGAGCAGCAGCAGGAGCAGCAGCCGCCAGGTGCTGAGTACCAGTTCCTCAACCAGGCTGACCAACAGACAGAGGGCACCACTCAGGCCCTGGCACCAGCAACAGAGGAACAGGCCGCACAGCAGCAGCAGGACCAGGCATCCCTCCCCCCCGACCAGCAGCAGCAGCAGCAGCAGGACGGCAGTGGTGAGGACCAGGACATGGCCCAGCCCATGGATGAGGACCAACCTGGCCCAACAGATGCTGACCTGGCCCAGGATGACACCCTGGCCCAGGGCAGCCTGGCCCAACAGACCTGGGCCAGCGGCCACAAGAAGCAGCAGCCCAGCAAGGACGACGCAGCAGCAGCAGCAGCAGGGGATGAGGACAAGGGGGCAGACGGCGAGGCTGAGGACACCACCCAGCAGGATCCACAGCAGGCGCTGCTGCAGGCTGCTGCTGCCACAGGTGCTGCCGCAGCCGCCGATACGGACGCCGCACCCAGTGAGGTCGCTGCCAGGCTGGCAGCGACCTCACTAAGTGAGAATGAGAATGAGGCTGCTGAGGGCCTTTTGCAGGGTCTGGCTGCTGACCAGGCCCAGCTGCTGTCCACCCAGCTGCCTCCCGATCAGGCCGAGGCGCTGCGCGCGCAGCTCGACGCCGCCCTGCGCGATGCCGCCACTGCTGCTGCAGCTGGCGGCGGCGCTGGGGAGGACCCCGCTGCTGCTGCCTACGGGCGCGCCATGTGGGGCCGCTGCGAGGCGCTGGTCACAGGGCTTGCTGGCGAGCTGACGGAGCAGCTGCGGCTGATCCTGGAGCCTAGTCTGGCTAGCCGGCTGGGTGGGGAGTTCCGCAGCGGGAAGCGGCTGAATATGAAGCGCGTGATTGGCTATATCGCGAGCCAGTTCAGGCGCGATAAGATCTGGATGCGCCGCAGCCGCCCCGACAAGCGCCGCTATCAGGTCTTGGTTGCGGTGGATGACAGCAGGTCCATGGCTGAGAACGGCGCGGCCTGCTTTGCCCTCGAGGCGCTGGCGCTGCTGTGCAAGGCTATGAGCCGGCTGGATGTTGGGGAGCTAGGGGTGATTAGCTACGGGGGTGGCAGCGGGGTGCAGCCCCTGCAGGCACTAGAGGTCCCGTTCACGGACGCAGCAGGTCCCGGGATTATGTCATCGCTGCGGTTTGACCAGGATAACACCATCGCGGACCGGCCGATGCTGCAGCTGGTGGATGCTGCGCAGCATCTGTTGGAGAGTTCGCGGGTGAGGGCTGGGACGCAGGGCAGCGGCGGCAGCGGCAGCAGCGACCTGCGGCAGCTGCTGCTGGTGCTGGGGGATGGTCGCTTCCATGAGAAGGATGCACTAGTGGGGGCAGTGAGGAAGCTGGTGGAGGTGCAGGGGGTGTGCCCAGTGTTCATCGCACTCGACACTGCTTCGACTGCTGCTGCTGGTGGTGCTGGTGCTGGTGCTGCTGCCGCAGCAGCAGGCAGCAGTAAGGGTGGGGCTGGTGGCAGCAGTGGTGGCGGTGGTGGTGGTGGCAGCAGTGGTGGTGGTGGTGCTGGGCGTGCATCGTCTTCGCTGTTGGACATGCAGAGTGTGAAGTTTGTGGATGGGAAGCCTGTGTTTGAGCGCTACATGGACACCTTCCCTTTCCCCTACTACATTGTGCTGCGAGACATTGCTGCTCTGCCAGCGACGCTGGCTGATCTGCTGAGGCAGTGGTTTGAGCTCAATGCCAGCAGCAGCTAGGCTGGTGGTATGGGGTGTGCATCGGTGGGTGTTGTTCTGTGTGGGGTGTCTGACACATGCTTGTGACCAGGGGTAGTACCCTTACTACCCCTGCTTGTCACCTTGTCTGGTTGGTTGGTCTGTACATGTAAATGTGCTTTACGGATAATATGACCGTGTCTCTTGGCGTCATGGGTATGATTACAATGCTGTCATTGACTTCAAGTGTATGATCACAAAAGAGAGGCTGGTTGATCTGGTCATACAGAGACATCCAGAGACACAGCTGTATCCAGCAGCAGATAGCTGCATACATTCTTCACCTACCCGGGTCATTCCATTGAACACACGAAATTCGCCACCTGGTCACACTTGCATGGGACATGGACAGAAACTGCGCGCCCGCTAGCTGACCGGATGCTGAACCTGCTGAACCGTCAGTCCCAGCGAAGACCACGATGTAGTATTCTGAGTTGTTCATACACAAAGTTTTCAAGGTACTGGCTCCCGGCATGGGCATGGGAAACTGCCCCGCATACAGTTGCGCAAAACCCTGCTCAGCCGAAAGCACAAACGAACACGATCTACGTATCTGTGCAGACCCGAGCCCCAGTATGCACTATTGAACCTTAGCCCAGGCTTTCTGACCACGTATACAGACACCACAAGCCACGTAGACGAGAGGAAACCTAGGACATTGGCGGGACTGATTGCAGACAGCATCAGGAGCAATGCGGCGAATTGTTTCGTGTCTAGCAGTGGTAGCGGCCATTTTGGTAAGCTATTGAGCCTGCGGTGGATTGGTTGACCGTTGTTGTAGCAGCACGGTGGCGACTGCTGACTGCACACCACGCTGTTTAAGAGGCCAGGCTGCTGTATGAGGCTTCAAGTCGATGACTGCCACACTCGCGTGTGACACGCCTGCATTGGCGCCAATCAACCCTCATAACTGTGACTAACCAATTGCACACTTTGTGCCCTTGCAGGCCGCTGCCACTACTGTCGCTGTGGCTGAAGATAACTATGCCCAGGTCAGGCAGGATAGATATTGACAGCAACGGCTGCAGTGTTGAGCCTGTCATCAACCCAACAGCATGCAGTGCAGATGTGCAGCAGTGCCTGTTGGTGGCCCAGCCCATACACCAGCCATAACCAGCCACCAGCTCTCTGTATCTGGTCCTGCAGCGCACCTTGCCGCCCAGCAGTTGTCATGTAAGCAGACCTTTTCAGTCGAAGCCTACACCACCAGCCCCATTTTTGTCCCCCCCCCTACCTTGACCCTTGCCTGCTGCCCTGACCTTGACGCCAACCCTTCCCAGGTGCTGGCCATGAGCTATGAGTTCTACCAGGGCCAGATGTCTGGCAGCCTGCCCTCCTGGAATGCCCTGCTGTACTCCAAGGGAGGCTGGAAGAAGAGTGCCCACCTCAAGGATGGCTCACCCATTGGGGCCGACCTGGTGGGAGGCTTCTACGATGCAGGAGGTGCGCCTGAACAGCTAAATCAATCCAACTCAAAGTTACACCTGTAGCTATGAAGCTCAAGAGCTCATGCCAGCCATTCACTGATACCACGGAGATGACAAAACAAACCAGAAGGAACAAATTACTGAGGCTCAAACAGCTCGCTGGTGCCTTGGTGGCTTCTGACCGCTCACACAGCATGCAGGCAGCCTACGCTGCACCCTGTGTGGCCTTATGTCTGCTACAAGATGGTGACCATACCCTGCACCGCCGCTGCTGCCTCTGTGTCCTGGACGCTGTCTTTTATGCATTGCAGACTACCTGAAGTGCCCCCACGCCCTGGCCTGGGGTACCACCAACCTGATCTTCAGTGTGTTGGAGTTCAGGCAGACGTATGAGGCCAGCGGCCAGCTCAACGTGGCCATGGGCACCATCAAGTGGGCCCTGGACTGGCTGGTGAAGGCACATGTCAAGGCAGGAAACAGCCCAGGAGACAACGCATTCGTGGGCCAGGTGAGCAGCAGCAGCTGAGCGGGGTGGAAGGCCTGGGGTGATGCATGTGCTGTCAGTTGCATTGGTGGTGGGTTGTGAATTTTCGGCAGTGAGTGAAGGTGTCAGCTGTGGGAACACGGCGCGCAGACGAGATGGAACGCTACATCATGGGTGCGAAGAGGTTGTTAGGTCACGTGGCTGGGAGGCAAAGCTGAGTTCTGTGCATGATTGTGTGTATGTTTGCTGTGGCATGATGTGCAGGTGTCCGGCAAGAACGACCACCACTACTTTGGCCGCCCTGAGCATGCCACCAACGAGCGCCCAGTCTACCTGGCTGACTCTAGCAGCCCTGGTGCCGACCTGGCAGGAGAGGTCAGTGGGGCCAGCACAACACACACACTGGATGCACTCCCTGTGTCTACACACAACCACCATGCATAGGGCACATTGTAGCCTGCAATGATGAGGACAGCTGCTTGTCTCAGGTTCACTTGCACCACATACTTTCAACAGGGCAGCTGCAGCGGCATCCCATGCAGCTGTTGCCATGGCATCACTGTTGAGCAGATAGTCGCCCGACACAGCACATTGACAGCTGCCACCTGCACACTGCACTCACTTCGCCCCTGTGGCTGTGTTGGTCCGTCCCTGTTGGTGTGCTGCTGCTGCTGTACAGTACGCCGCTGCCTATGCTGCCGGAGCAGTGCTGTTCAAGACCTCCGACCCTGCCTATGCAGCCAACCTGTATGCACACGCCAAGCAGGCATTCGCCTTTGCTGAGGCCTACAAGAGCAAGTAAGCAGCAGCAAGGGCAACATTGTTTGTTGGTTGGCAGCAAGGCCAACATTACACAGCACCTGTCAGCACAGCTTTGCTCCCAACACTCCCTAACCTGCATCCCCCCGTCTCACTTCCTCTGCCTCGCATCTCCCTACAGCACTCAGCACAATCCATATTTGCAGGGTTTCCTTGTGTAGCTCTGCGTGCTGCTGCCGCACACCAGCACTTGCTCCCTGCACACCAGAACACCGTCACAGTATGTATGCATGCGTGCATTTCAATCATGATCTCACCTCACCATGCTGCATGCTGCCGTGTGTCCCTCTCTGCGCACCCACTGACAGCTGGAAGACCCCAAGTGGTGTGTTCCAGGCATACGGCAGCTACTGGCCAGAGGGTTACATCGCCCACCTGACCTGGGCTGCCACCTGGATGTGCAAGTATGACTCCAGTGCCTGCCCCACTGCTGTGACCTGGTTCAACACGGCCCTCAACACCAACAGCCTGCGCTACGGCCTGGGCTATGACTGGGACTCAACCTTCCCTGGTGTGGCTGCCCTGGTGATCAGCATGGGCCTGCCGGGCCTGGTGGACCCTGCTAGGCAGTACCTGGAGGGGTACATCCTTACCAAGTGGGGGGTGAGTCACGCACGGCGTGTGGCACCACAGCAGCAGTGTATGAAGTCTAGACCGTCTTGACAAATGGGGCTTCACCAGACCGCATCAGCCATAGTGGATAGTTGACGTTAGCTGTGTTGTGTGTGGGTGGCATGGAGCTGGCACTTTGTTATCAAGCTGGGGTACATCATCACCAGCTGCTGAACAAAATGATATTATATCTCTATGAGGGGGCTGTGTCCTGCATGCAGCGCGAGTGGCTGCACTGCAAGCTGAGGGAACTGCTGTTGCTGCACTGGGCTGTGCCTTGTCAGACTAGCCCATCACAGCCACACAATACCACCACAAGCAGGCACGCCTTCCCAAGACCACAGCTATGCTGCTCAACACAACATGCCCTGAACACACATGCCGCTGCCCTGTCCTGACTGAACCGCAGGACACCAGCAGCAAGTGCCCCAAGCCCTCCTACTCCACCGTGTGCTACACCCAGAAGGGCCTGGCCTACTACAGCGACTGGGGCACCCTGCGCAACACAGGAAACATGATGTTCATGGCAGCGCTCATGGGCAAGCACGGCAACAACAAGGCCTCAGCTCTGTGCTTTGCACGCAACCAGATGCGCTACATCCTCGGCTCTGACACTGGAAAGTCCTACCTCATTGGCTTTGGCACCAACCAGCCCCAGAGGCCACACCACAGGCAGTCCGCCTGCAATGCCCGCTACAACGAGCCCTGCTCTGCGAACGGCGGCGGCACGTGCTGCGCGGGAGAGAGCGGTGAGCGGCAGGACAAGCTAGGCGGGGTCGGCGGGAGGGTGGTGGGCAGGATAGATGGGGGAAAGAGGGGGAATGTGTTGACCAAGCATGCCGGCCTGCTGGAAGAGTGTACACCACATCAGCATGTGAGAAGTTTATGTGAACACACAAAGCACAGTAAGTCTTGCAGTGACAAGGCCATAAGCCACCAGTACAACATGCGATCAGTGTGCATTCATCGGCTCTCTGTTCTGACACTACCTCATTGTGCTGCTGCTGTGTGACGCAACCCCTGCAGGTGTTGGTGCCGGTGGCTGCTGCACTGAGAGCAACTTCATTGCCTCCCACTCTGCCCTCATCTCACTGCGTGGTGGCCTGGTGGGTGGACCCGACCAGAGTGACTTCTTCCCTGACATCCGTAATGACTACCAGCGCAGTGAGGTGGCCTTTGACTACAACGCAGGGTTCACAGGGGCAGCTGCTGGCCTGGCACAAGCTGCACTCAGCGGCTTCAACTTTGGCGTGTGCGGTGGCAGCGGCGGTGAGTGTGTGCGACACATGAGTTACAACCAGCAAGTGTGTGTCATGATGACAAGATGTGTGCGGCTGCGGTTGATGCAATGGATTACGACAGCAGCAGCCCCTGGTGATGCCCTTCCTCAGGGGTTTGGTTCGCTATCTAGCCTAGCGCCATACATCAGGACATGATTCCTTGTGTCGTGACATGAAGTACACCAGGCTAGACAGCCCGGCTGAAGCCCCCTATGTACTGACCCTCTCTGCCTTGCCGTGCTGCTTGCCATCTCTGACTGCAGCGCCTGCCCCTCCCCCCAGCACCCCCAACCCCCAACCCCCCAGCACTCCCAACCCCCCTCCCCCCAGCACCCCCAACCCTCCTCCCCCAAGCACCCCCTCCCCCCCTCCCAGCACCCCCAACCCCCCTCCCCCCTCCGGCAGCTGCTCCCTGGCCCCCTGGTCTCAGTGTGGAGGCAAGTCCTGCCCCACAGGCAACTGTGGGGACAAGCCCTGGCCCGGTCAGTGCTGCTCCAAGGGCTCCTGCGTCCGCCAAAACGAGTGGTACTACCAGTGTGTCCCTACCGTCAAGTCCCTGGCTCAGTCTCCCTTCGAGCCAGCTGGTGCTGACAGCCTCAAGGCCTTCATGACTGCTGCTGTGGATGATCTGCAGCTTGCAGCTCCTGCCACAGCCCCTGCAGGTGCCCCTGTCACTCTCACTGCCACACTCACCCGCCTGGGGGCACCAGTGGCCGGTGCCGTGGTAGAGTTTGCCATCGACGGGCCTGCAACCATGGCTGATATGGCTGATGTGGCAGGCCCTGTGATGTTTGTGTCCGCAGTGACAGGTCTGGATGGTGTTGCCACTGTGGTGGTGCCCTCCAATGCCCTGGCTGTGGGTAGTAGCTCTGTGGTGTCAGCTACAGTGCAGGAGGGTCGTGCTATGGGAGCCAAGGGCAGCATCCCTGTGCAGTCTCCTGATGCTGTTGTCACATGGGTGTAAGCAAGCCTCACGGTGTGCTGCCCAGTGTTGCTATCACACGTTTGTTGCGCAGGAGTGATGGGAAAAGGTGTGTCAGCAGATGAGGATGGTTATTGGCAGCTGTATCTCAGCAGGTTGTGTGTGTCTATGTGTGTTTACGAACCTCAACCAGTAAGCATGCGCCTGGCACTGGGTCAGTCAGCGCAGGTGTGTATGGATGTAGGTATGCAAAGGTGGTGAGCCGCCACAGCCGCTGTGAGTCAAACGGCCCACAGGCAGTAAGGCTGTTTGTGGTAGCTGTGTGTGGCTGTGTGGCGGGCTTGCTTTGAGGGCTGTTTTGTGCATGCAGCTGGTTGCCGCATCCCGCACAGGGGTGAGCAACAGCCAAACACTGACATCAAGCACTGTGCAGCTGCTGCTGTTTGTTTTTTGTGCAACAAAGCATGCACCTTGCGGTGTTGTACTGTAGTGTAGCGCACTGAGTAGTGCGGATTGTTTTTGTGTGACATAGCGGGCAGGCTGGCAGGTCTGTACAGCACTGGATTGGGGTTGTGTGACAGTACATGCTCTGTTCAGCTGCTGTGTGGTGCTTCATGGTGCCGTAAGGCTCTGAATGTATCCCTGCTGGTTGATTCTATGAACTTGCAGACATTGTCATTTTGGCTGTGCACCTTCACGGCCACTGAGTATCAAGGTATCAGAGAGTCTGCTGTTGTCAGAAGGTATTGTCAGCCAGGGTGCTCCTGCCAGGTGCTCCTGCATAAGCTGGCAAGCAGCGGTGCTAGTCTATGTGAGGTTTCACCAGGCACTTATGTCTGCTGGTGGCTTGAGAGCACCGGGGACCTTGGTTGTTCGTCCAGTCCTGATGTAACCAGTGGTGGACGTGCACAACATCCTGCCCAAGCTTAGGACCTGGCCTGCCATCAATCAGTGCAGCAGTGTTTGCGTAACCTGTCACACTTGCTGGAGGTGCCGTTGTTCTCTGAGCGTAGTTAGGAGTGGTAAGGGGTTGACTCAGCTGTCATGTGGTTTTGACTGTGCGTAAATGACAAGTGGTGCACGTCAGCAACTCAACCATCAGTTGCTTTAACCAGTCAGCTGTAAGCATCTCAGCAGACTGCTCTGGTTCACCACAGAACCTGCTCTCACAACCACCTTTCCAACTCTTACCAGCCTGTCACAGTGTGGAGAAACACACACCCACACCCCGCTCCCGCAATCAGGCTAGACACCATCTGCACACCCTTACGACATTGTGGTGTGATTTATATACTATCGATACATCATGCAGTCTAGAGTGTTGCACAAGGGCAGCCCAGCACCAACATCAGCTGCAGCAGCAGCAGCAGCAGTAGCAGCATGGCAGCCTCAAGTTCCGAGACGCTGCGCTGCATGTGCCAGCAGACAGTGGCAAGCGCCAGAGGGTCCAGTTGTGGATAAGGAGTTCGAGGTGCCGCAAGTTGGCTGGATGTGGGATCCCAGCAGCGCGAAGTCACACACCACCGCGCGCACTCTGAAAGCAGCAAGGATCAAGGCCAAAAAGTAAGGCTTCGCGAAGTCATGCAAGTCGTACGTTTGATGCTATCTAACAATGTCTTTGCATCAGTCACGACACGCCCCCATGCATTGGTGGTACTGCTGCTGATGCTGCTGCTGCTGCTGCTGCACCTGTATCAACTTTTGTTTCCTGCCTGCAGGTCACTGGGTCAGAACTTCTGCACAGACGACAGGATCCTTGCAAACATTGTCGCAGCAGCCCGTGTCACAGCAGGCGATGCAGTCATTGAGATTGGCCCAGGCACCGGCAACCTCACCAGGCACCTGCTGGCAACGCAGGCGCATGTGCTGGCAGTGGAAAAGGACGACACACTCGTAGAACGGTTGAGGGATGAGCTGAAGCAGGTGAGGAGGATCTGCAACAGCATGACGGGCATGGGGAAGGGATTGTTTGCATCGATGCTGGCGGGATGGGTGGGTCCACAACACAGGGCCCTGCTGCATCAGAGGAGGGCCCGGTATCCAATGACCAGTTGCGTCCAGCCTGTCAATCTGGTGCTGAGGGCTGGGCTTGCTGGGTAGCAACCATGGTATTGCTGCAGTGCGAGGAAATGACCACGTGTTGACCTATTTCACGCCTGTGCCTGCAGGAGAGCAACCTGCAGCTGGTGCATGGTGACGTGTTGCAGCTGAACCTGCAGGAGCTGATTGACAGGGTCACGCATGCAGCAGAGGCAGCAGCACAGCAGCAGGAGGGGGCAATCAGTAGCGCAGACTCCTTGCCGCAGCAGCAGCAACAACTACAGCAGCAGCGCAGCAAACGGCGCAAGGTGAAGGTGGTTGCCAACCTTCCCTACAACATCACCAAGGACTTCCTGGTGGCCATGTTCCCCAAGGGCGACTTGATAGCAGAGCTCAGCATCATGATTCAGGTGAGTTTGATGGACCATGCAGCAGCGCCTACAAGCGACGCAGCACTGGTGCTTGTGCATCAAGAGGGCGCAAAGCCGCTCCTGCTTTTAGCAGTCAGGTCATGCTGTGCACAGCAACGTGTGCCTGATGTTGTAGTAAGACTGTGCTGTGTGCGCATGTGCATCATGGTGTGCTGGCCCGGCAGCATCTGCTGCTTGCTGTCCTGCAGCAGGTGCCTGCGCCTGCGCAGCATCTGCACCCAAGTGCGGCTGTCCTGCAGCCAGCACAGCCTGCAGTGACACCATCCGTGCTGAGGCCTGTCTATACTTGCTGCTGCGTGCCTGCAGGAAGAGGTGGCGCAGCGGCTTGTAGATGCCACGCCAGGCCGACCTGACTACCGGGCGATGAACATCATAACACACTACTACAGCAAGCCTGTGTACCGCTTCATGTGAGTGCAAGCGGGGACAGGCCGCCTAGTACTGGCCTGTTGCAGCAGGGATCAGCGGCGAGCTGTCTAGCACTGTGTTGGTGGCTCACTAGGAGCCAGCACAGCCATAATATTCCTGTCCTGTGTTGATGAGCAGCAGGAGCAGTGCCAGATGCTTGCGCTACACCAGCAGCAGCCCAAACAGGGTGTCGGTAAGAGATGGTTAGCAGGGTGCCGTGCAGGCACGGTGCCGACCTGTACATATACTGAGGTACGGCTGTGCCTCGTCATGTATCCTGCAAGTATGCTGGACTGACCTGCAAGTATGCTGGACTGACACAGCGCGTTGCGTTCTCTATGTACCTCCTGGTGTGCAGGATTCCAAAGGAGAAGTACTTCCCAGTACCTGGTGTGGATGGTGCTCTGGTTACCTTCAAGCTGCTGGCCCCAGCACAGCGCCTGCAGGTGCCTGATGAGCGCGGCTTCATCAGTATGGTGAGGCACATGGGCGACATTAGCAGGGCGAACACAGTGCGGCAGCATCGCAGGGTTGCAGTGCCGCTTGCATGATACACCAACTTGATTGGCAAGGCATGTGCCTACACATGCATGTCCTTGCCAACCTGCCTGTTGGAGTCAATGGCACCTCAAATGTCCTGCAGGGCAAGTTGTGCTGGGGTTGCTTTCGGCTGTCGCCCTGAGTATGTGGTTGTATGTGGTCTGCATGTGTGCAGGTGAAGAAAGCGTTCTCAGAGCGGCGCAAGATGCTGCGCAACACCCTGCAGCCGCTGTATACGGCGCAGCAGGTAGGGTATGCGTGCTGGGGATGATGTGCATGGTGCCCTTTGCACGCCTCCTGCATAGCACCTGCCAGCACTGGGCTGAACAGGCTGTGTAAGGACAGCAAGGTAGTCAGTGGGCGCTTTGAGCAATAGCCACTGCTCACCAACACTGTTGTACATTTCCTTGTGTGGCGGTGTTTCTGCAGGTGGAAGAAGGGCTGTTGGCGGTGGGCAACAGGAAGGACTCGCGCGCACAGGACCTCAGCCCGCCGCAGTTTGCAGCGTTCTACAGGCAGCTACAGCAGCAGGTTCTTTCCCAGCTAGAGGCGTGATGATCTGTGGGTGCCTAGCGCATGCACGCCCTGCCATGTCAGTGCAGTTGATCGTGCGCCTCGCTGCTGTACAGCTGTGTTATCTGCTCTTGTACATTGTTTCCCAAATTTGGTTTGCCTGGGCTGCATGCAGCAGCACACATGCATGGTCTCTGTTGTTGCTTTGCTGTGATGCTTGTGCTGCACATGTGCTGCTTAGCAGTCATAGGCTGCTGCTCAGTCTGACACTCTGTAGCTTGGGGGTCAGACGCCTTGGCGTGACATCCCAAGCATGTGCCCCTTCACCTGGTAATATTTTTTTAGAAATTTCAAACACTCGATGCAGCGCTGCGCTGGGACTCCCAGGGAGGGGCGCAACTGGTTGTGCCTGTCGGGGTGGATGTTACGTAAGGAAGCCAGACCGACGCTTTCAAACTGTAGATAAATAGGCCCTGAAGAGTTTTCTCTTTCAGCAACAGACTGAAGCCCACGTCCTGCATCGCACGCCTCTTGCGCTGTCTGTCGGGCCAATCCAAAAAAAGCGCGCTCTACTACTGTTTCAGTTTCTCTGCCGTCGCCAAACACCATGAAGAACGTTGTTTCAATCCTTCTGCTGGCTGTCTTGTCAGCAGTTGTCGTGCAGGCTGGCCGCCCAGAGCCCCGCCAGCTGCAGCAACGGTGGATCAGTGCTTCTGCCAGCAGCAATGGTGAGAGCAGTATTGTGGCATCTCGGACGTGGCTAAAAAGCTACAAGCATTGCCTGAAGCAGCAGCTTGGTTGTAGCTGTGGCTGCATATGCTTGGGTGTGCTTCAAAACCACAGTTCACTGAAGAGTTTGCCACCAACTGCAACTGCTGCTGTAGGAGGAGAAGCGTTTGCCCGTGCCTGGGACTACGGCAAGGGTGATGCAGGCAAGACCGTCACCTTTGGCCAGAGCGAGGATGACGACTCGTTTGATGATCAGCCTGAGGCCCCAAGCACCAGTGAAGATGACAAGGAGTGGCTGCGTCGTCAAGAGCGTGACATGCCCTCCGACGCTGCCAGCAGCGAGGACAAGCCAACTACGGACGACAGCCAGCAAGCCCAGTGGCCCTTCGGCGACAGCCAGCAAGGCAGGCGCCGCTCTGGCAACAAGTGGCAAGACATACGGGACTCCAGGGACAATCAGGAGGACCAGGCCCCCTCTAGCGGCCAGCAGGATCAGACCCAAACTAGTGATCAGCAAGGCTCCCAGGACACCAGCAATGTGAACGATGCAGGTAAGTGTCTGCTGGACTGATGAGCACCTCTTGTATGTTTTGATGGCCATACACTTCCTGGCCGAAACAGCAAATGTGCCGCGGTTTGCATGTCGGCAGAGCGCTGTTGTATGATACCTGCCGTTGCTTGTAGTCTGGCACAGCGTGGAGCCCGTCGGTTGAGGATTTGTATTGGGTCTGCCGCCCACTGACACTCTGCATCTGTGTGCTTGCTGCGCTCTGCTGCCTGCCAGACCTGCGTTCCGTGCTTGATACGCACAACCGCTTCCGTGCTCGCCATGGCACACCCCCTCTGTCCTGGAGCACCAGCATTGCCGCGAGCGCGCAGGCATACTCCGAGAATTGTGTGTTTGAGCACTCCCGTGCCAAGGGCCTGGGGGAGAACCTCTCTAGTGGCTACCGTAACTGGGCTGCTGCCATCAAAGCGTGGATGGAGGATGAGGAGGGGTTGTATGACCACAGCCGCCCTGGCTTCGCGAAGGCTACAGGCCACTACACACAGGTGGGTGTGAGGGTGGTTGAGTGGGTGATTGGCTGGCGTTGACGGCACGCAGCCTCAGCAAATGGTTGTTGGTGGACAGTGTTCGTGTCAGCTGCGTAGCCAACTTCGCTGCAAGGAGGCATGGGCGGTCCATTTTCCTGCATGCTATATGCCCTCCAGCTGGCTGAGTGGGAACTGTAGGTACTCCAGCTGCTGCCGCGTCGCAACAGACTGTGCCTGCAACAGCAGCGGCATTCAGTTGGCAGCATCCTTTCTCTTCGATCATCGTCAGCACCCACAACCTGCCTCCTTCTCCTGGCGCCGCTGTGCAGGTGGTTTGGAGGAGCACCACGGAGCTCGGATGTGGCAGCAGCCCCTGTGGCGGCCGGACTCTTGTCCACTAGCCCACCACCCCCCACCCCCCACCCACGAGCCCCCGCACACCCCACCTGACCCCTACAAGTTGATCTTTTCGAGAGAAAGGGGATCCTGAGAACACCGATCTGGGGCCGGTGGGCTGTTGTTAACTTTGAATGTAGATGAGTAACCTGTTGATAGTTTGCAGCTTTGCTGCTGAGTGCCTCAGCACTGAGAATGGATCGGAACAGAGCCGCAGCTCTTGCCCTGAGGGGCACAGAAAGACCAAGCAGACTGTTACACGAGAGAAAGCAGGCCTTAGCCTGTGATGAGGACTGTGCCTCAGAGGACAGACAGACAACTTAACAGGAGTCACCCTTTCTATGAAGGGGAAGACGCTCTATGGGCTGCTTTGGCCCGGCTGCCTTCAAAACTGGCTGGGGGCTCTCTCCTTATATAGGGGCGGCAGAGCACACCTTCTACTGACCTTCCGGACCTTCCAGGGGTATTCGTGCAGGTCAGGGGGCCTTCAACCGCTATTCTTGTGACCTTCCCTGGACGTTCCTGACCTGACACTGACCTTCACCAACATTGGACATGGGTAAAACATGCAGCAGTGGGGTAACTCACCCCCAAACACAACCTAGTATATCCTGTGTGTCACTTCTGCCTGCTCAACAGGCCAAACAAGGCAAATTATGCAATCCACATGCAGTCCAAGGTATACCACTGACCTTCCACCAACAGTCTGCAACCTCGGATACCTTGGCTGTAGCAATGGGCAAATCTCCATCAAGCAAACCTTGTATTGAGCATGAAAGCTCCAAACGATTGCAGAAGCATGTAACATGCGCAACTGCTAGCATTACGGCACATGCAGGCACAGGGCTTGTTTTAGTCACCATTAGTCAACCACATGAGTCAGTCTCAGCAAAAAGCAACCTGCTGATACATAAAGTGTGGGGTACTTGTTTTACTGCTCAAGCACTCATTCTGTTGCTTTCACCACTTTACAGCTGGCGTCACTCATGTTGACGATACAGACAAGCACTGCTGCACCCGGCACAGGACTGCTCAGGCCCTAACCTGGACCGTTGGAACGCTTCGACGGGGGACCGCGATAGCGCTGATTTCTGAAAAGGAACGCGTGACATGCGTGATCTCGGTGTCATTTCCTTTGACTCGGCCACAGCTAGGTGTACTTCTGTTTGTGCATTACACAGATGTCACATTGTCGTGAATCAGCGACCGTTTGATTGCATTGGGTCAGTGCCACTGACATAACAACGTCCTGAATGGTCCCACAATTCACTTCACACCAGTTGCCACAGGACGCCAATCTAATATTTGGTGCTCCTCAGCATTTGGTGCTCCTCAGCAGCGTCAGCTGGCCCACTGTGTCGCGGCCATGGACGTATACAGGCGCTACCTGTTGGGGAAAGGTAACCTGTTTGGAGTCCGCCCTGCGCTGCAGCCCTTGGGTTATGTGGCCGCCATGCCATACCCAGCTTGCTTGCGGCGCAAGGTCAGCCCATCAACAATGGGCTCAGTAGATGTGTTGGGAGTCGCGGTAGGGGCACTTGTAGTTGCCACCCTGTGGGTACTGCTTTGCGTGTTAGCTCAGAAGGTGTTGTGCTGGCTTTGATGTGTTAGTTGTACAACAGTGTTTCTGATATGCTTGAAGGACTGACCCATGTGTGTGCGTGCATGGTATGTGTAGACTGCAGATTTACAACTGAGTCTTGAAAGCACGATACTATACTCGGTGTGTGTGGCAGTTGCCATGTCTGTGTGTGTTTTTTTGGGGGCTGGTCTTGTCTGACGTGTCTTTGCAGGTTCCCTCGGTTCAGGTGTGCGTCTTTGGCTTACCCAGTCGATCAAGTGTAGAGAGTACCGCTTTGCGGTGAAAGTATCTACTTGTAACAACCTCCCCCCCCAATATTTATCTGTGATGCAAGTGGGCATTGCCCAACAGGCAGTCACACTTCGTACATTCAGTTTTCCATCTGTTGCCTATAAACATAAGCAAAACACCAGCAGACAGCCACGTTGTCCAAGGCTGCCCTGCAACAACAACACCGTGGCGCTGCCTACCCTTGCATGCTGCTGCTGCTGCTGCTGCTCAGGTTGATGCCATCCGCATGCGTTTGACCCTTGTGCGTACAAACTCCTTGATTTTGTGGTCCAGCTTGCTGCGGCGGATGGGCTCGGTGCTACCAGCAGCCCGTCGTTCGGCAGCAGCAGCTGTCTCTGCCTCAATGATTTGGGGCAGCAGTTTCCTGTGTGAGGCAAGCAGGTGAAGAAGGAAGGGGGGGGGGTGCGGAGACAGAAGTGGAACAGTTGGTACTGTCAAGCATGTGCATCATGTGACAGATGTGCATGCAGTGTGGGTGGAAGCAGTGAGGATGGGAGGGGGGGGAGATGGTGTCTGGAACATGTGTTGTCTTGCTATGGGGAATACAACTGCAGGATATCGTTACCACCACAGGACACCACTGCCAAGGATGTGTGCCGATCATGTACAAGGTGGCTGTATGTGACACGTACCTGTGCAGCTGCTGAGCCTCCTCCGCAGTGATCTTCATAGGATGATCAGGCTGTCTGTACTTGCCAAGTCGGTGTTTCACAGTCTTGCCCACGTATGCTGTGAAGTCAACCCCGAAGCTGGACCAGCTGTCTGGCCACTCCCGCTGCAGTGGCGGGAGCAGGGGCGGTGGCGGCGGCGATGGGGATGTGCACGGCAGCAGCACACTGGACTGAAACGAGTCGTGGTGCTGAAGTGCACCGACGGCCGGCCACCTGTGGCTGAAGGGTTCAGCATCTGCAGGCAGGCTGCTGCCATCCCATTGCTGTTGCTGCTGCTGTGGGGGCCGGTCCGTGCTGCCATCCCATTGCTGTTGCTGCTGCTGTACTGGCCGGTCCGTGCTGCCATCCCATTGATGTTGCTGCTGCTGTGGGGGCCAGTCCGTGCTGCCATCCCATTGATGTTGCTGCTGCTGTGGGGGCCAGTCCGTGCTGCCATCCCATTGATGTTGCTGCTGCTGTGGGGGCCAGTCCGTGCTGCCATCCCATTGATGTTGCTGCTGCTGTGGGGGCCAGTCCGTGCTGCCATCTGCTGGTACAGATGAGACTGCGTCCTGCCCTGCAACGTCCACGCCTGCTGCTGGCCCACCTGCCCTCCCTCGCAGCGAGGATGTGCTACTGCGTGGCTCGCTCGCCGAGGGCGGTAAGCACTCTGCAGGGGCTCCCTTGCTGCCAGGAGAAGGAGGGGCCGTCGCGTGCAGTACCTGGTGGACACAACCCCACGAGCAAGGGCAGCCAGGGCGGTTTAGTTAGCGAGCCACAGATTACACAGCCCGACCTCACTGGCCCCGACAGTCTGGAAGACAATCAATCTGTCCACCACCACCAGAAAACAAGCACCACCACCACCAGAAAACAAGCAAGGTATTTGGACACCACTGTTGGGCACCCAACCCAATCCTGCACTGCCTGTAGGTGGAAAGCTGTGCTGGACATGACCCGTCTTTCCTGTCATACGGCTTTAGTGCTTCACAAAAAGAAATACAGGCTCGCACAGCAGCAACTGGTGTTACACAAGGTGCTCCTGGATGCATCAGCCTGCCTACCTGCATGTCTCCTCCCAGCACCAGTGCATCGTACTGGGCCTCCGAGCCAGTATACAGCAACTCATCAGCACCCACCCAAGCGCTGTCAGGGGCAGCAGCACCAGCTGTGGGCTCTGTGAAGGCCGCAACAGCGCCGGTGGCTGCAGCAGCAGCAATGCCGTGGGTCTGGATCTCCTTCTTGGCCAGCTGCTGGGCAAGCAGCATTGCCGTGCTGGCCGTGGGCGCAGCAGTGGCAACATCATCAGCAGCAGCGTTGGCTGCCGTCGGGGCCTTGCTTGAGGTCCTGATGCTGCTGCGGCGACCGCGCATGCGAGCAGGAGTGGCAGCATCAGCAGCTGCTGCAGCTTCAACATCTGCAGCACAGCAGGGCAGGTGGCGGGCAGTCGGCGGCAAGTTATGCGCATGATTTAACTCCGCCCCGACATTCCTTCCACTGCGCGTTACACTCGGTCAGTCGTCAGAAATCACTTGTCCAGCAAACCCATGCAACCCCACGCCATTCCCGCTGCACTGCTGCATAGCACAAATTTTGAACCCTTGTTGCAGACCCCAGGGCATACTGACCACTTGTTTCGTCATCTGTGCTTTCACTGTCGCTACCACAAGGGGTACAATAGATACGACGCCAGCTGAGACAGGATGCACAGGTGCCGGCTTGCTTTTCATGCCACTGCTCACCTGGCTCGTCCAGTTCTGACGGGGTTTGGAAGTGCAGCAGCGCCAGAAAATCCTGTAGCCCTGAGGCTTCACCAAAGTCCAGTTTGACTGGCTCGATGTGACAGTGCTCCTGTATGTTCAAGCGATGTGCTGTCGGGCGTATGCCAGCTGTTGCTGGTCCTTTTTGCACACAGGCTGACACAATCAATAGTATCGCTTGGACCGGGGCTGCTGCTAGGCCACATGAAGCCAACAACACATAGTGCTGGTAGTATTGCGCATGCACTGTGACAGCTTATCTTGCCCTTCAACTCGTAGCCTATGGACCCCAGACATAAAATATGGCCACAAGCTCTCAGCTCAACAGCGCCAACATACCTGAAGGCCAGTCAGGGTTGAGTCCTTGGAACCCTTGTTCAGTAGGTGGTTTAGTGACAGCGGGGTGGCTGCTGGCAAGAACGATGGGGCCTCTGCGGGCATGCCGCTGTTGGGGGATCCTGCGTGGCAACCATTGCATACAGAACACATTTCAGAGGTACCGGCAGCTTAACTGCAATCCCTCATCTGATGGGGGGGGGGGGATGCACCAGGGGGGCTGGTCTCTCAGTGGGATGAGACTTGAAGGAGGTTATGGAGGTTAACCAGATGATCAAACAAGGCTGTGCTGGGATACCCTGCAGACAGGCCCATGCTGAGTGCCAGATGCCACATACATGAGAGCTGCAATAAAGTGTGGGCCCCAGTCGTCCCCCTTACTGCTGGACAACTTCTGCGGTGGTAGCAGTGGCAGGTCCGCGTGTGGTGCAGAATGTGGCAGGACTGCCAACCCAAACATGTCCCGTTGGGTTCCTGCAGGACAAGCAGAAGTACAGCATGAGGCGGCTTCAACATCTCACTGCTGCAGCCTGTTGCCTCATGTGCTGAAGGAATGCACATCAAGTGCCTCACCCGCGCATAGTGACATGAAGGAGTACATGCACGTGTGCACCAGAGGCGCACTCACTGCACACTTTGTGCTCATCATTCCTGACTACATTCTTCTTTGTTCACCCCCCCCCCCTACCTGCAAAGGCAACGGTGCCTGGGAGCCCTGGGCTGGCCACCAGCACGTTGTCGTTGGCACTGGGTGTGTCTGTCACCTGCTGCTGCTTCTTGGTACCAGTGGCAGTCACCGGCGCGGCAGCAGCGGGGTCCTCTCCAGCCAACAGCCCAGCAAAACGGGCACTGCTGCCAGCGGCAGCAGCAGCGGCAGCTGCGTCTGCTGTGGTGCTGATGTACATGCTGGCCAGGTCGACGCCACTGTTGTCAGGGCTCATGCCGGCCTGTTGTGTGGTTCCTGCTGCTGCTGCCTGGTCCCTCGAGGCATTGATGGGGCTGAAGCCTGCGTAGGGGCTGGTGCTGTCAGCCTGCTGGGCGGCCTGGAGGGTCCACGGGGAGTCCAGTTTGGTGGGCGCCACAGGGGAGGGCCCGAGGGCCGCGGGGGTCTCTCCTGGGGTTGATTGACAGGGCGGCAGCAGAGAGATGGTATGGTTCGTAGGCAGGACAGTGCACGAGGTGATTGCGTGTGGCTTGAAAACTGTCAGTGCGATCCCACCGTTCTCCTACCCAGCACATCATTTTGAAACCATGCTACAGATCCCAAGGCATACTGACCACCAGCTTCATCGTCCATGCCCATGGCGTCGAGCGACATCTGCAGGTGGGTCTTGATCCTGGGCCGCCGGCGCCTGAAGATGAGCGGACTCAGTTCTCCTGCAAGCAAGAGCAGCAGCATGTCACCTTGACACCATGCATACAAACACCATCACCACATGATCTCCTGCATTGATCAGCTTAGACAGTGTCAATCGATTCATGCTTCGCACCTGACTCTGCGCCAATCGGAGGTGATTCACGTTGCTGGTGCGTCTGCTGCTGCTGCTGCTGCTCGCGCAATGGGCTTGTGACCGTGTCCATACCACTGCCATCGTGCCCGGCTGCAGCACGTCCAATGCCAGCAGTGACAGCGGTACCGGTAGCATCGAGGCTGATGTCATCATCAGTCTCAATGCTACCGGCGCCACTGTCACTGCTGGCACTGGACATGCTGCCGTCACTGCTGCCGTCACTGCTGCCGTCACTGCTGCCGTCACTGCTGCCGTCACTGCTGCCGTCACTGCTGCCGTCACTGCTGTCGTCACTGCTGTCGTCACTGCTGTCGTCACTGCTGTCAATGCAGTTCTTGGCCCACATGACCGGCAAGTGCTTGCAGGCACCCAGCACAGCAGGCTTGTCATGCCGCACTGCTGCCTTGAAGAACTTCTTGCCCTGGCGACTAAAGTTCCTCGCCATGTGCTCCAGCATGCGCTCCTTCTGGGCATCTGTCAAGCGATCAGGTGCTGCGAGTGCAGTAAACACATCACAACTTGCTCAGAGAGTACCAGTTACATATGCGAGTTCATGAAAATGTGTCTTTTTACCAGCACGGCAGCAGTAGCAGCAGCGGTGCTTCAACACAACGAACCTTTGCATGAGCACCGTTGAAGCTTGCCTGCTACATGAGCACCGTTGAAGCTTGCCTGCTCCTTACCTGCGTGTTCTGGACCCAGTGTCCCCATGACGTCTGCAAAGCGCCTCTGAAGCACAGAAGTCGAGTCAATGGGCTTATGCTGTTGCAGATGCTCTTGCTGATAGTCCGAGAAGTCATCAAGACTGAAGTACTCCTTGTTGACGGCTCTGCGGCTGCTTTTGCGGTTGAGGACACGGATGCGGGTACTGGGAGGGGCCCCTGCGGCTGCTGCTGCCACCACCATTGAAGAGGTAACGGCGGCATGTGCGGCTGCTGCTGCCACCACCGCTGCCCCTCCTAGCCGGGTGTCGCCCACAGGGTACAGATTGTTCTGCTGCAGTAGTGTGCGCACCCAAGGCTTGTCGGCCATCTGCAATCACACATTGCGGACATGGAGTAGGTGGACATTGACAGGGACTCACTACCATGCGCAATCAGCTGGCAACAAAACACCAGTTGAACAGCCGTTGTTGTCGTGCCTGTCCCAGTTGTTGTTGTGCCCCTCCCAGTGCCTGTACCCGCACCTTCTCACGCACAGCTGCCACCTTGTCCTCATGATACTGGTCCTTGGCCACGACGGTGACGGCCTTGTCACCATACAGCGCCAACAGTGCCGTGTCTCGTGCCTCAACCGCATCACCTACAGTGTGAACCCTGTAACCTGCAGCACAAACCGTACAAATGGCAGCATCATCAACATGTCCGTCACACAAGGACGACATACCGTGTGGTTGGACCCTGGGTGGGTGCCAGTCACCCCAAAGAGGGCACCCAAGTACTCTGTCAATCCTCAAGAGTGCATCAATAAAGGTTGTCGTGGACCATTCAACACCCCTTCACATCTTGCCACAGCATTGCCCCGTCATGTGCAGCAACACACTCACCCACTACATTCTTGCCCTCTGCCCTGAGGCGCACATCGTAGGTTGCCTCGTAGTCCGGACTCTGCTTGCTGCTCAGAATGATGCCAGGAGGCAGGCCAGACTCCTCAATTCCTGCAACTGCTGCAGGGTTGTCTGAGTACTGCTTTGGCGCTGGTGGGGGCCCTGCGGCTGCTGCTGCTTCCTTTACCAGCTCCATGAGCTGTGCTGTTGTACTGCTGTCAATGTACTGGTTGGTGTCCAGGTACCGCAGGATTGCCTTCAAGGATTTGCGGTACGCAATCTGTGTGGTCAGTGTTCGGCGTGCGACTGTGGCCATGTACTCCTGCACATACTGCTGCTGAAACACGCTGCTGACAAGCAGAGCATCTGTGCCCACACCCCTAGGCTTTGACTTGGACATGCGTGAGCCGCTGCGTGACGCAAGCGCCCCCAGGCGGTTGATGACTGTGGCGTCCCAGGTGCCAGATTGACTCTCCTTCAGCTGTCCCAAAGTCAGACTGTCTGCTGCTGCAGCACCCTTGCCGTAGGACTGCTGCCTGCTGCTCAGCATTCCTGGCTGTGTGTCAGTCTCTGTGAAGCCATCCATGCTGCACCGCAAGGTCAGGGAGTGAAAGCAAGCATATGTGCACGTCAGTGCCTCGACTGCTATAGCACATGGCCAGTTTCAGAAAGTGCTGTCAGTGCGTGCATGCAAAACAGTTCTTGATTATTGACAGTTTACACTATCCATTGCGCCCATCAACCACACTGACAGATGCAATCTAGCTGACACACACACACACACACACACACACACACACACACACACACACACACACACACACACACACACACACACATGCAGTGACAGCACAAGCAACACCAGCATGCCCCCATATGTCAACAACCCTCGCATACAGTGCTCGTACCTACCTCTTGCTCGCCTCCAGGGCAGCCAGTGCATCACCGCCTCCAGTATCGCCAGCCAAGGACACCGCACAGAGCCTGCTGCTCCTGAGCCTGCCTTTCCCAGACACACCATGCCCCAGGGAGCGCCGCTCTGCCTTCAGTGTGGCCTGTGAGGAGGACTGCTTGCTGCTGGACTGGTCCGTGCCTTTTGCACTGCCACCAGTTACAGCATCCAGGGCAGGATCTGCAACTGGGCCCTCACTGCCCTGCAGCTTGCCTGTACTGGTGTGATGTCTACTGCTGCCACAGCTGCTGTGTGTGGTGCCACATGTGGCACCTTTGCTGCGCTTGCTGTGACTGGGCTTGTCTGGCAGCTCCCTGAATAGTATGAAAGGGGAAGTGGTAAGTACAAGACAGGCAATGCCCACGCCTGTAAGCATACGGACAGGCCTATTCAAACCTACATTTGCTTGCGCTTGGCTGCTGTTGTTGTGTAATCTGGCTGTAACTGATTGTCCTGTGAAACTACACTCTTGTCATTGCATGGATGCTGCTGTCTGCCTGCTGCAGTGAAAGTGAAAGGGAAGGGACTTGCTTCTGCAGCAGCCTCCATGCCCGATGCCTGACTGGATGCCAACTGTGGGATGATACTGATCAGAGTTTCTGTGTTGCGATTTGACAACAAGAACGTATAGTGGACAACCTGTGCTCGTGTTAGACATGGAGGAAACTGGTTTCCTCACTCGGTCAGAGATCAATTTGAATTTGTATCCAGACAGCTCAGATGTTACAGCTAGACAACCATGAGATAACGAAATTTTTCGATATCTTTTTGATCTGAACAATATCCAAACCCAACAATCAACTGTGGACTTCACTCAACTTGATGGGCAGCCAATCCAGCAATCATACAATCGAGTCATGGTCAAACATGCAGTCAAGTCAAGTCATTGACTCTGTATCACGTGCATGGCCTACTGGAATGCACCACGGCGGTTGTTGTACATTGGACCAGTGAATGTGCTGACCAGTGACACACCAACACCCGGCAGGGTTCTACCGAACCTGGGTGCCTGGAAGAGAGTCTGTGGGTTGGATGGTGATATAGGCTTGGGATCGGGCAGCAGCAGGATCTTCACAACCCACCAGCACACATCAACACCGCCAACACAGATGCGCAAGCCTGAAAACTGTCTCCATGGCACCAAGCACGTGCCATCCTCTGTCAGTACTGGTGAGAACAAGCTGAGCGCGTGCAGCTTGCGCCTGAGCCTGGCGTCGGCTGTTTTCCAGGTCTTGCGAGGGTATGTCGTTGTGTCCATCAGGAGCCTGTGGAACAGCACAAACAGTTGTCAACAAGAAGCAGCAATACAGTGTAGTAAGGGTGGCCATGCGTACCACACAGCAGCAGGCTCGCATACCAACAGCACCAATGCGTAACAAGAGCAATCCAACACACTGGCGTGCATGTTTGAGGTGGACTGTTTGCACTCACCCCAATCTCCAGTCGTCCAGCAGCCGGTCCTCACGTGCATCAAACAGGTGGGCACACACCGCCTTGATGTCGTCCCACACCCCACCCAGGAGCGCAACAGGGCTGCAGCACCACAACACACACTTTCAGATCACAGTAGTACAGCAGAGAGCAATTGTTCAAGGCAAGATTCAAGAGTCTTTGGGCCACCGTTTGCACCATTGTGCTGGGGCGGGCGCTGACCCCACGTTGGACTGTAATGTGCTGATCTGTGCTAGGAAGAAAGGCGACTGACAGGAGGCCACTTACCAGTCACCATAAACAGCAGCCTGCAGGTTGAAGATCTTGTCCATGGGGCCCTCCTGCACAAGTGCGCGCGCAAGCTGCAGACAGCCAGCACACACAGAAGTACACTGAGAAGACAGACGACGACTGCAGCTGCATGTACAATAGCTGTCCAGTCTGACAATGCTGTAGCAGAACAGAGCAAATGACATTTGCCTGACAAGGTTTACAGCTATGCTGGAATCCACACCTCGAGGTCAGCACGCTGCTGCTGTTGCCTTTCTCGCTGCTGTCCTGCACCAGGACCTTGCCTGACCGGTACAGCTGGCCAGCTAGCCGTGCATCTCACCTCAGCTTGGCATGTTTCGTCCATGCCAAGCGCCCAAACTTGTGTCATGGCAACAATCATCCTCCAACTGCTGTGGAGGTTGGTGGGCAGGATGCTGAAAGGGTCAACGAAGCCATCTGGGCCCTTGGATAGGCCTTGCTTCCGCTTCTGCAATCAATTTAAGTACGATTCAGTGTATGAAAGGCACCATCGAGGTCGCTTCCAAGACAGTAGAACTGCCTCCCGCCAACACACCAGCACAACCACGCGGATCGTCTTGAACTCGCGAGTGTCCTTCAGAAGCTGTATCCAATCACACACGGCTTTCTGGTCTCTGTTGGAGGGCCTCGTCCACTTGGGGCAGCGGGGGACAGACATGGTCAAGATGCAACCACCGGAGACAGCACACCGAGTTAAAACGCGCACACGCCAAAGTCCTCCTACTGTGGGCTTTTATCCAGGCAGACGTCTGCCACGACGTGCTCAAAACCCCTGATGACAAATTCTGTGTGATATTGGATAGTGTAACCACCAGGCATGTGAGTGTACAACTCTGCACCACACTCCTCACTCAACGTAAGCCTTGACCCATCACAAGGCAAACCAATATTGGCTCATACGAGCACACGCGAGCAAAGGACCACCAAGGGGGTAAAAATTAGCAACCCTCCCAGATTTCTTTGTCATACTTCTTTACTCTATCCCACCCCCACCCCCACCCCCACCCCAACCCCCACCCCCACCCCCACCCCCACTGTTCTCAGGACGCCTTTTGGGCAGAAACTTGAAGTGGTGGGGTCAGGAGGGCTTGGGGTGTATGTGAACCCATCGTATCTTCTTCTCTCTGCAGGCTGGGGGCCAAGGGCCTAGCCTAGACAGTGAAAAGTAAGCGCGCAGAGGCTCAGCACAGACTGCTGCAGTGCAGCATGGGTGCTAGACATCCACATCCTGCAGTCACCTTGCATGCTGCCTTCACTCCTTGGTGTAACGAGCTGTGCGCTGGCTTGGTCAGCACGTGCTGGTGTGCTGGGCTGCTGCTCCACCCCCACCCCCACCCCCACCCCCACCCCCACTGTTCTCAGGACGCCTTTTGGGCAGAAACTTGAAGTGGTGGGGTCAGGAGGGCTTGGGGTGTATGATCATCAGCCCCCATCACTCATCAACACCCCTCCCTCTGTACGTCTGCCAATATTTCCCTCAAGGCAACATCATCGGCGACTTTGAGGGCAACGTGCCGGCCCCATCCTCTTGAGCACTCCGTCCCTGAGGAATCGGGTGTACTATGTCCGGTCAATGGGTTGAGGCCAATTGTGCCCCACACCCTGCAATCGTGCACAGCACACAAGGTCGCGCTGTAAGCGGTCTTGGGTCTAGCAGAGTGTGTTGTTCAAAGACAGCTACATGTGCTGACTGCCAGCCTGGCAGCCACTGGTGTGCACATGGTCAGGCCATTTGTTGCACATGTCACCTTGCTTCGTAAGCAACGGCAACCAAGGACAGCGTTCTGGGATCAGGAAACACTTGTGTGGGTTGTTGTGCTACTAGGTGTGTTGTTGCTGGGCCCCAGTCTGCTTGCTTTCATCAACAGGCATGGGATTAGGACGTTGTCAGGGCTTTAGGTGTTGGCACTGAAAGTCAGCTGCTACTTGTACACAGACATGCATGTACACATACCCAGTTTTGAAGAGTGTTCAGTGATCCACTTTGTCCTTCCTTTTTCAGAAACCATCAATCCGTCAGGCCATGCCTAACTGGTTCAGCACTGGGTACAGGGCCTACAGCCGAGACACACACAGATTGCTGATGTCTGGTTGCATGTGCATGTGTGTGCAGTTTGTGGCTCTGAGCCAGGAGCCATCTGTGGTTCAAGTTTGTGCTGATCAGGTGCATCTTGTTGGTGTAAGCTCCCACTGGGACTCAGGCTGCATGGTGCCCAGCTGGGGTGTGAGATTGTGGCTTGCAGCCTGCAACCCGCTGCCAGCATGTGGCGTAGCGAGTTGGTGTCTGAACGACTGCGTCGTGCGTGTTAACTGTGCATGCCTAGCATGCTACCTGCCACTTCTTGTAACAAGCACTGCTCATACTGCCGACACAACGACATGTGCAGCAAGGCATACTGCATACCATGGGCATTGCATCACCGCCAAAGTTGTGTGTTGCAGGAAACATGCGCACCCTCAAAAAAGCAACGCGCGTGCCAGCCCATGACTCAATCCCACGATGCAATGCGGCAGTAAGGCCAGAGCAGTCATTGTGACAGCATGAACGCAGCACACTCATGTCTTCTTCAACTGCAGACGGGAAGGGGCAGGACACGCTGCGTGGACATAAATGCCACCAGCAGGCAAGTAACAGGTGGCTACACAGATGACCATGACAGTACCATAGCATCATTTGCACACAAGGCTGCTGGTGCGGCCCGCGGGGCAGTGTGGCGGCGCTGATGGCCATGTCTCCCAGTGGACCCAAAGGGATAGCAATGCAACCCCACAAATATTATGCAGCCTGCATACCGCAGGAACCGTTTGACACAGGGCAGAAGCCTCAGCCCAGCCCAGCCAACAACCAGAACATGTATCACATACACCAAGGCGGAAAACAACCTGCTGTGCTGCAAATGGAGCCATCACCCACGATGGTTCATGCATCTGTCACACCTTGACTCGCTTCATGCCATGCCTGCAGGGAGCTCACTCAAGTCCATGCACCAGGCAGGCATTGCATGGTATGGAACTGAACACAAAACAGCAACTCCAGCTCTGTTATACTGCCCAACCCACACGAACAGCATGCTTATATGCCATTGCAATCCCAGCACCCATCAACCTGTCCACATCACAGGCCGATAATCAGGTCAGATCATGCCCACACTGACAGCAACTGTGTGCCACACAGGCTCAGAAGGCTCTTGGGTGGGGCAGCCGACCAGTCAAGCACTGTTCCTGAAACATCCGCAGAGTGTTTCCAGTGCTGGGCTCAAGGTAATTCTGCTGGTGCTGCCAGCACGGTGCAATTGCGCCTGTCTGCTGTCAGCACACCAGGTCATAAAAGACCTGGACTGACACTGCCTTGCCCTGCTTATCCAACTTGAACATTTCAGCAACCTGCACCAACAGGAGATTAACGCATGTAGAGGTTAATCCACTCCCGCCAGAGCACGAGGGTGGCCAAGCGAGAAATGCTGCACTCCGACGAGACTCGGCGGAGCATCCGAGCCAAGCGAGGATGCGGAGCCGAGTCGAGCCGGAGGGCAGCATTTCGAGCGCCACCCGAGGGCGAGGCGGGAGTTGTTTAACCTACTTATACCATTGCAGAGATGTTCGACAGGAACTGGCATCATAATTGTTCTCATTTCGTTCTCATTTCGCTCAATTTACTCGTAGTGCACCATTCCTTGCACTGTGAACACATAAATGGCTTCATAATGCAGTATGCACAGCCCAGATAACAGCACTCCACAAAAATAACATGATTCAAATGTTTCCTCAAACTGCTCAAGTTCCTCTTATCCTGCAGGCCCCTCATTGCCCTCTTTCCCCTCTCTTCCCTCACCCCGCTCAGGCCCCTCATTGCCCTCTTTCCCCTCCTATCCCTCACCCCGCTCAGGCCCCTCATTGCCCTCTTTCCCCTCCTATCCCTCACCCCGCTCAGGCCCCTCATTGCCCTCTTTCCCCTCCTATCCCTCACCCCGCTCAGGCCCCTCATTGCCCTCTTTCCCCTCCTATCCCTCACCCCGCTCAGGCCCCTCATTGCCCTCTTTCCCCTCCCTTCCCTCACCCCCCTCAGGCCCCTCATTGCCCTCTTTCCCCTCCTTTCCCTCACCCCCCTCATTGCCCTCTTTCCCCTCTCTTCCTTCACCCCCCTCAGGCCCCTCATTGCCCTCTTTCCCCTCCTATCCCTCACCCCGCTCAGGCCCCTCATTGCCCTCTTTCCCCTCCTATCCCTCACCCCGCTCAGGCCCCTCATTGCCCTCTTTCCCCTCCCTTCCCTCGCCCCCCTCAGGCACCTCATCGCCCTCTTTCCCCTCCCTTCCCTCACCCCCCTCAGGCCCCTCATTGCCCTCTTTCCCCTCCCTTCCCTCACCCCCCTTCAGGCCCCTGATCGCCCTCTTTCCCCTCCTATCCCTCACCCCCCCTCAGGCCCCTCATCGCCCTCTTTCCCCTCCCTTCCCTCGCCCCACTCAGTCCGCCGTGTTGAACTGGAGTTTCATGTGTAATCTATGCCATAGACGGTCTATACTAACACTGCGCTGTTGACCAGTTATGTGTGAGGTGGTGGAGCATGCTGCACGGCAGTGCAGCAGTGCTTCCACAGCAACTTGCTGTTGTGATTTCTGGGGTGCCAGCTTCTGCTGCGCATTGCAAAGTAAAGCCGTTGCGACAACGCTGGACGCTGCTCAGGGTACAAGCCGCCCAGTTCATCAATATGTTGCGCGGGTGGTAAGCACACAGGCAGTCAGAAGCTTCGTCGGCCCCCGCTTGCAACACAATGTGGTGGCCGGTAACAAGCAGCACCATGAAGGGGTTGGTGTGCGGGGCATGCCAATGGGGTGTTGTGAGCGATGGTGGAAAGCTCAAAGAGGGTCTTCTTGATTTCAAATCAAGACGCGGCGTGGATGACGAGGGGGTTCGAGGGAAAGCAAAGGTTTCAGGGAAAGCAAAGATTTCAGGGAAAGCAAAGGGATGATGGGGTTGACAGAAGGGAGGAGAAAGAGGGCAATGAGGAGGGTGAGGGAAGGGAGGGGAAAGAGGGCAATGAGGGGCCTGAGGGGGGTGAGGAATAGGAGGGGAAAGAGGGCAATGAGGGGCCTGAGGGGGGTGAGGGAAGGGAGGGGAAAGAGGGCGATGAGGGGCCTGAGGGGGGCGAGGGAAGGGAGGGGAAAGAGGGCAATGAGGGGTTTGAAGGGGGTGAGGGAAGGGAGGGGAAAGAGGGCAATGAGGGGTTTGAAGGGGGTGAGGGAAGGGAGGGGAAAGAGGGCAATGAGGGGCCTGAGGGGGGTGAGGGAAGGGAGGGGAAAGAGGGCAATGAGGGGGGTGAGGGAAAGGAGGGGAAAGAGGGTAATGAGGGGCCTGAGGGGGGTGAGGGAAGGGAGGGGAAAGAGGGCAATGAGGGGCCTGAGGGAAGGGAGGGGAAAGAGGGCAATGAGGGTTTGAAGGGGGTGAGGGATAGGAGGGGAAAGAGTGCAATGAGGGGCCTGAGGGGGGTGAGGGAAGGGAGGGTAAAGAGGGCAATGAGGGAGTGGAGGGATAGGAGGGGAAAGAGGGCAATGAGGGGGTTGAGGGATAGGAGGGGTTGGAGGGAAAGGAGGGGTAAGAGGGCATTGAGATATCTGCTCTCTCTAGGCTTTCCACCTTTGATGTTTGTAGTGCAATGTGCAAATATGTCTGCATCCTGGATTGATGAGAAAATGACCAAAAACAGCTCCGTAATGGTATAAGGACAGGAAACAGGGGTCAAGAGCAGCTCTGGGAGGAGTGTGCCAAGTAGAGCTGGCCCCTGTACCAGCAGAACTGCCAGGTGTGAAGCCCACAGCCTGACATGCATTCCCCCCCCCCCCCCAGCCCCACACAAGCTGTTGCTGCTGCCACTGTCACTGTGTCTTGCTGGCAGGGCATGTGCAGCACCAGTAGAAGTGTATCATGCAAAGTGCAGAAGCTACATCAGCGCACCTTGGCGCCTGTTTCGCGTGTGTGTATCAAGCAGCAGCTGTCCACCCCAACCAGCACATCCTGCGAATTCATCAAGAGCGAAGATGACAACTCGTTTGATGATCAGCCTGAGGCCCCAAGAACCAGTGAAGATGACAAGGAGTGGCCACATCGTCAAGAGCGTGACATGGCCTCCGACGTTGACAGCGAGGACAAGCCAACTACGGAGGACAGCCAGCAAGCCCAGTGGCCCTTCGGCGACAGCCTGCAGGGCGGGCGCCGCTCTGGCAACAAATGGCAAGACAAACGGGACTCCAGGGACACTCAGGAGGGGCCCCCTCGGGCGGCCAGCAAGATCAGACCCAAACTAGTAGTACTGGTCAGGAGGATCAGGGAGGCTCTCAGGACTCCAATGGCCAAGTGGATGATGCAGGTAGGTGTCTGCTGGCCTGATGAGCACCTGTTCACGCTCGTATGTTTTGATGGGCCATACCATTTCCTAGCAGCAACAGAATATGTGCCGCGCTCTGCATGTGGGCAGAGCACAAACCTGTTGTTGCATGGAGCGATAGTGCTATAGTCTGGCACCCAAGGTAGTACAGCGTGAAGCATATCGGGTGAGGATTACGCCTGCCGCCCACCAACACTCTGCATCTGTGTGTTTGCCACGCTCTGCTTGCTTGCCAGACCTGCGTTTCGTGCTTGATACGCACAACCGCTACCGTGCTCGCCATGGCACACCCCCTCTATCCTGGAGCCCCCGCATTGCCGCCAGCGCCCAGGCCTACAGTAAGAACTGTGTGTTTGAGCACTCACACGCCAAGGGACTGGGGGAGAACCTCTCTAGCGGTCACCGTGACTGGGCTGCTGCCATCAAAGCGTGGATGGAGGATGAGGAGGGGCTGTATGACCACAGCCGCCCTGGCTTCGCAAAGGCTACAGGCCACTACACACAGGTAGGTATCAAGGTGGTTGGTTGGGTGGCGCATGGACGTTACGCAGCATCAGCACACGGTTGTTGGTGGACAGTGCTCGCGTCAGCTGTGCAGCCAGGTTTGCTGAAAGGAGGCATGGGCTGTTTTTATCCTGCGTCTTATAGGCTCTCCCGCTGGCTGAGTGGGAACTGTAAATACTCCAGCTGCCATGTCGCTCACTGAGTGACGCCAGCCGCGGCGCCCAACCCCTGCGGCGACACAGCAAACTTGCGCGGGATGGTCAGACTGTGCCTGCAACAGCAGCGGCAATCAGTTGGCAGCATCCTTCTCTTCGATCATTGTCAGAATCCACAACCTGCCTCCTTCTCCTGGTGCCGCTGTGCAGGTGGTTTGGAGGAGCACCACGGAGCTCGGGTGTGACAGCAGCCCCTGTGGTGGCCGGCCTTTGTACGTCTGCCAATACTCCCCCCAGGGCAACATCATCGGCGACTTTGAGGGCAACGTGCCAGCCCCATCCTCTTGAGCATTCCTTCCATGAGGAATTGGGTGTACTATGTCCAAGTTGAGGCCTATTGTGCCCCACACCCTGCAATCGTGCACAGCACACAAGGTCGCGCTTTAAGCGCTCTTGAGTCTAGCAGAGTGTGTTGTTCACAGACAGCCACATGCGCTGGCTGCCAGCCTGGCAGCCACTGGTGTGCACATGGTCAGGCCATATGTTGCACATGTCACCTTGCTTTGGAAGCAACGGCAACCAAGAACAACGGTCTGTGCTCAGGAAACACTTGTGTGGGTTGTTGTGCTACTAGGTGTGTTGTTGCTGGGCCCCAAGTCTTAGCATGGGATTAGGACGTTGTTAGGGCTTTCAGGTGTTGGCACTCACCATCAGCTGCTACTTGTACCCAGATATGCATGTACACATACCCAGTTTTGAAGAGTGTTCAGTGATCCACTTTGTCCTTCCTTTACTAGACGCATTCCCTCCGTCAGGCCAAGTCTGACTGGTTCAGCACTGGGTACAGGCCCTACGGCTGAGAGACACACAGATTGCTGATGTCTGGTTCAATTGCATGTGTGTGCAGTTTGTGGTTCTCAGAAGGACGAGCTGCATGTTTTTTGTTGGTGTAGGCTCCAAGCTGCATGATGCCCAGCTGGGGTGTGAGGTTGTGACTTGCAGCCTGCAACCCGCTGACATGCTGTGGCATGGCGATGGTGTCGGAAAGGAGGCGTCATGCATGTTTACTGTGCAGTGCCTGCTGTACTCAAGCTGGCCATGTCTGGTTTGACGAGTTCGCTCACGGGCTACCTGCCACCTCTTGTAACCAGCACTGCTCGTACTCGCACACAACGGCCTGTGCAGCAGGACATACTATGGGCATTGCATCACTGCCACAGTTGTGTGTTGCAGGAAACAAGGGCGCCTACAAAAAAAGCAACGTGCATGCCAGCCCATGACTGAATCAATCCCGCGATTCCATGCGGCTGCATGACCAGAGCAGTCAGTGTGGCAGCATGAATGTAACACTCATATGTCTTCTGCAACTGCAGACGGAAACCGACAGGACACCTTGCGGGATATGAATGCCAACAGCAGGCAAAAGAAAGATGGCTGCAGAGGTTGACATTGACAGTACCATAACGGCAGCATTTGCACACAAGGCTGCTGGCCCGCAGGCCAGTGTGGCGGCGTCAATGGCCCTTTCCCCAAGGACCCAAAGGAAGTAACAATGCAGCCCGACATGAATTTATGCCGCCTGCATAGCGCAGGAACAGTACGACACAGGGCGGATGCCTAAGCCCAGCCCAGACAGCAACCAGACATGTACCACCCTTTCACAAAGAAAGAACACAACCTGCTGTGCTGCAAATGGACCCATCACCCATGATGGTTCATGCATCTGTCACACCTTCGTTTCATGCCATGCGTGCAGGGAGCTCACTCAACTCCATGCAGCAGACAGGCATTGCATGGTACGGAACTGAACGCAGAACAGCATCTCCAGCACTTGCATACTGCGCAACCCCCCCCCCCCCCAGCAGATGCTTATATGCCATTGCAAGCCCAGACCCACCACCTTGCCCACAACAAACCACACTGTGGGTTGAACCCACAGCTGACCGTAATATGCAGAGGAAGTCAGGTCAAACCCTGCCCCACACCAACAGCAACTGTGTGCCACACAGGCGGTGGTCCGCACCGGCACTTGGGTGGGGCAGCAGACCAGTGAAGCACTGTTCCTGAAGCATCCGCAGAGTGTCACCAGTGCTGGGCTCGCAGCAATTCTGCTGGTGCTGTGCAATTGCGCCTGTCTGCTGTCAGCACACCAGGTCATAAAAGACCTGGACTGACACTGCCTTGCCCTGCTTGTCCAACTTGAACATTTCAGCAACCTGCATCAACAGGAGAGTAACACATGGACGGGAAACAGGGGTCAAGAGCAGCTTTGGGAGAAGTGTGCCAAGTAGAGCTGGCCCCAGTACCAGCAGAACGGGCTGACATGCATCCCCCCTGCCCTACACAAGCTGTTGCTGCTGCAACTGTCATTGTGTCTTGCTGGCAAGGCATGTGCAGCACCAGTAGAAGTGTATCATGCAAAGTGCAGAAGCTACATCAGCGCACCTTGGCGCCTGTTTCGCGTGTGTATATCAAGCAGCAGCTGTCCACCCCAACAAGCACATCCTGCGGTTTCATCAACATACAAGCCCATGGTGAGAGCAGCACAGGTCAGACCAATCTCTGCACACGCCTCAGCAGCGCAAAGTGCTAGGCTGGATGCAGGGTTGAATGACTGTGCCGTGTTGGCCTGCAGGATCAGAGGCACACCACTTGCCATATCAGCTGCTTTGCAACAAAGCTGCACTGATGTGCCATCAGCTGCCTGCTGACACAACGCGGCTACTCAGCCCTACCTGTAGGTCCAGCTTGATTACTGCCAGGTCGTCCAGTGCTTCCTGGAAGTATGTCTTCAGTGCTGCCTTGCCAACCAGCTTGCCCGAGGGGTCACCCACACCTGTCTGCTTGTATCTTGCTGCAACCCTGTGGCACAACAGTGTGCAGCGGGGTCAGGCTGGTCTGAGGGTGCATGTGGTTGGTGCATCTACGCAGCACTTCGTCACACGCCGTGTGCATGGTCGGGCTCAGGAGGTATAACGTACTAGCAGTGCAGTGTATGCATGGTGTACTGCAGTGCATCATGGTCGGGCTCAGGAGGTGTACCGTAATAGCAGTGCACTAGAATGCACAGTGCACTGCAGTGCATCATTCCACGCCTGCATGCTGTCTGTGACATAATCAAGCTTGATGATTACCTTGGGCTTGTGAACTGCAGGGTACAGGCAATGTTGAATGTTGCGCGCGAGGAGCACAGCACAATATCATGGGTCAGCTGCTTCCAAAAGGAAGGGATGTGGCACCTGGTGAGCAGTGTTACAACTGCATATGCACAGTGTTCCTACCTCTATATTATCTGAGTAGTGGCTGAGTATGGCATCCAAATCCCTGCTGTTCCAGGCAGCTATCCATTGCATCGCTAGTGCATGTGGGTTGCTTGGCCCCCAAGTCCCATCCTCATCCATGCCCATGGGCACTGGCACCCCTGTTGAAACAAAGCAGTGGCACTCTTGATCCTGTCGCGTTGTACTTTGACACTAGCGCATTTGCCGAGCAGCACGCGGTGATCTGACCCAAAGCCACAAGGTACGACGACAGCGAGTGCGCTTCCGGGCAAGCTGCCGCCATCAACGTCAAGAGAAATTCAATCAACGGCAGCGCACCTGCTCTTGGCGAAGTCAACTGGCCCAAGTGCCCAGTCAAACATGGCTGGCAGTGCCTTTGCCAAGCTCATTGGTCGCTGATCCACCCACTACCAACTCCTGAAGGTGGGCTGGCAAGCTCGCAGCAGCTGCAGACGCCACTGTCCTGTCAAGGCAGGGAATGAGTCCAGCCTGTCCAGGCTGTACGACTGTTGTGCTGCAAGGGAGGGGTATGCGATCACCTGGCTGGAGCACCTGAAGGGCGGGATAGCTGCATCTGTCTGGTGCATCTGCCACTCTGCCATAGCCGTAAACGAAGCACTGCGCTGTGCCAAGCACGCCGCCAGATGCTGCAACAAAAGACGACACAAAGCCCAGTTGTCACAAGCACGATAGCCTGTCCATGCTTTGTGCCAAAATGTAACACCAAATCTCTGAAGTCACAAAATGTTTTTAAAGCCCTGTTTCTCACAACTGGTGGATGAGCTACCGCAGGGGATGAGTCCACAAGCACACTGGATGGCCGGATTTTGTGTTGCCTTTGCTTTCTTGGAAAACATCTCTCTTTCTCTCTCTTCTTTCCTGGCACAAATACACCATGTCTTTGCAAGGTGGTGGTGGGGGTAGCAGCGGTGGTTGTGTGTATGCCTCACCTGCTGCCTGCAGTGCAGCAAAGCCGGCATGCTCGCTGTTGTCTGTGGCTCGCCCATCAAGGAGCACCACAGGAGCGGCTGAGAGTTGCTGATACAGCTCAACACTGTAGCCAGAGTCCGCCTGCACACACACAGCAGCAGCAGCAGCAGCATTTTCAAAAAAAATTCAGGGGCAGCCAGGTCACATCCACAGGGATGCGGTGCACTGTCAGCTTTGCGAGCTTTGTGCTGCCGAGCACAGAGGACAATTCCGAGGTTTTGTGCTAGGGCATGCTGGCTGGAGCGTGCGTGGCCTGATTTTTCTTTCAGTTTGCATTGGGATGGGAATAATAGTGCTAAGGGCCCCAAGTGCCAATACTCCAGCCATTGCGACTGTCACACTGTACAGTGTATGCACAGTGTATGTAGTACAGGCCAGAGGTGATGATGAAATTGTGGGAAGGGCTGCAACCCACGCGTGCCTGTGCAATCTCACAACCCATGACTAATGCACAACAGCCACAGCACAAGCCTACCGTCCATCCCAGCACCGGCCTGCCATGCCAGTAGAGCAGCAGGCCAAAGCAGGCCTCTGCATGCCTGGAGCGCACTGGCTGCAGGGCAAGGCCCTCTACCCCAGGTAGGTGCTGAAGGACGCCCCCAGCACAGGGATGGAAGTCGGCGAAGCTGGTCAGGGGTTTACCTGGGGGCACAGGGAGGTGATGTGGCGTCATGCAACACGCAGTTGTCATGACCTGATCATGTTGTTCTGTGTGATACAGTCGAATATTGAGGCAGGTGCATTCAAGGCCTCAGCCATGATCAGGTGGCAGCAGAGGATGTTTTGCGCATCACTGAAGCTCTTCAACTGGCATGGGATGGCAGCCGAAACGGCAGCAGCGTCACCCCAAAGGTCGTAGTGGTTGGTCAGTATCATCATTGCAGCCACCATGCAGCAGCTGCAATACTCCACTGGCTGTGCTGTATGCCATGTCAGAGTTGTGCAGCTCACAGCACTTGGTGTCAGGGTGTGCGCTGGAGGGGGAGGGGGGGTGTCTGTGTCAAGTGGGGGCTGGGGCAGCCTGCCTACGATGACGCCGTTGCAAGCCTCTCACACCTGTGGATCGCAGCTCTGCCAGCCTGTGCTGCTGCAGTGTGTCCAGCACAGAATCCTCCGCCAGCACAGCCTTGCGGCGCCCTGCCGACGACTCCACAGCCAAAACCACAGGCAGCTCACCTGCACAGACACCGTGGAGGCACATTCGATGAGTGGTGCAAAATGGTGCAAAACGGTGCAAAGGCAGTGTTCAAATTGAAACTGCATTGGCGCTGCAGCGGCAGCACTGCAAGCCATTGGGCTGGTGGGGAAGGAGGCGAGGTGTCACAGCGATTGAAGAGGCTGGTGGGAGGGGACGGGAGGGAAGGGCCATCAACACAAGGCGCAAGTCCGCTCCAACATACACATTGTTGCCTTTGAAGTGCAGTGCTGCTGCAGGGGCAGTACCGTGGCTCAAGGGCTGGTTGGGAAGGGGGCGGCACCAAACGGATGGGAAGGGGGAGGCACCAAACTGATTGATGAGGCTGGTGGGGAGGGGACAGGAGAAGGCTATCAACACAAGGAGCAAGTCTGCGATGTGCGCAGTGTGCTGGTGTGGTCACCTGCATGGTCTGTGTGGTTGTGTGACACGTATATATGCTGTGGGAGGCTGCCAACCAGTTGCAGCGCTGATGCCACCGCCCCAAGGCCCTGCAAGCAGCAGTGACCAAGGTGTCTAGTGAGGCTCAGCAATTTGTGACCATGTGCAAGCTGCTGATAACCAGCTGTGTTCTTAGTTGGACTTGGTCATGCACTAATGAATCTAGACTCCAGTCAGATTTGATAGGTTGTTGAGCAGGCACTCACCACATCTAGCATCAGAACAGGGGTGCCGTCAATGCATATGATGAAGCTGCTGCTGCATTCGCCATGGTATGTGGAGGTGCTGCCTGCCCCTACTCCCAGAACCACCACCTCGATAAGGACCATGATCACTGACACGTTAGTAGCAGGACCCCACCAAGCAAGCTCAATCTGACAGCAGTTGTCAGGAAATCAGCCCAGCAGCCCAGTGCTGTACAGCAGAAGGGTTCAGCGCCTTGTGACGAGCTAACTGAATGGAAATTTACACAGACATTGTATAGCTACATTAAATAGCTGGTTGCGCGCGTTCAAGCCGCTTTGGGGGTTGTACCATCGGTATGACCATGATCCAGATCACATGGAAGTCCAGTCTGTCTCTGTGAGGTGGCCACATTGCAGTCACAGCTGCAATTTCAGCTTGAAGCATGTGTCGTCGCGCCATAAGTCTGCCGTGACACCCGCTGCATCAGCACAACACATGTCAGGAGCGGGGACAGCAGCAGAGATGCAGCAGGAGATGCAGCAGGTTGCCAAGCCGCTGTGTGACAGGCGCAGCTACCAGCATGCGGTGCTAGAGAATGGCTTGAGAGTCCTTGCTGTGCAAGACAAGGATGCTGTCTTTGCTGCAGCATGTGCCAACGTGCAGGTGCGCTCTCTGCTGACTCAGCAACAGCGACTTCGGCTGCTTCAAGTCAACATGGTGGGACCAGCAGTCTTGTGAGTAAGCCACTGGCTGCCAATTCTGCAGGCTGGTTATTTTGACGACAAATTGAGTGGTGCTGCGCACTTTCTGGAGCACATGGTGCACCTTGGCAGTGAGGCCTTCCCTGATGAGAGGGAGTACAAAGCCTTCCTGGCAAAAAATGGGGGCAGCAGCAACGCATCAACAAGTGAGACACACACTGCAGAGCGCCAGCAGCAGCAGCAGCAACAACAACAGCAGCAGCAGCAGCAGCAGCAGCACACCAGCATGAAGCTGGTCCACCCACAGCCACGCACGCAGCGCGCCATGCGGTGGTGCTGCCAAACAGCAGCCCAGGAGGTGCCCTCTGCCCTGGGCTGTCCTTTTACCACTGGTGCTATGAACATGTTGCCACGCCACCACACCTCTGCTGCTGCTGCCCCCACCTCCCTGCCCAGGTATGGTCCACACCCGCTACCACTTCAAGGTTCATGCCTCAGCCCTGGGTGGGGCCCTGGCGCGTCTGGGTGCAGCACTGGCCAGCCCACTGCTGGCACACGAGAGTGCAGCAAGGGAGGTGGAGAACGTGCACGCAGAGTACAGGTGGGTGTGATGCAGTCGACCACAACATGAGCTTGCTGTGCTGACGGTCAGACCAGCAGATGTGTTGTGTGTGTCAGCATACACAAGACGTGATGCAGAGTACAGATGTGTGTGTGTGTGTGTGTGTGTGTGTGTGTGTGTGGTGAGGTTGTGGCAGTGCGGGGTGCACCCATCACCACAACTTGAAGAGCCTGATGTGCTGATGGCCAGGCGAGCGATTGTGGTACTATACACACAGCGATCAAGCAGCTGGGACATGTCAAAGTCGTGCCTATGTGACTGACATGCAGCAACCACACTGTGTCAACAACATTGCTTGAATTGAAGGCCTTGCATGTTGACTTCCCTCCCCTGGCCTGTCTCCTGCCTGGCTGGCTGCCTGCTGCCTGCAGCCGCAACACCACAGTGACTCCCGCAAGCTGCTGCAGCTGAAGCGCAGCCTGTGCGGCACACCACCCTACAGCGGCTTCAGCACAGGCAGCATAGCAACACTGTGGGAGGAGCCCAAGGCAGCGGGGGTGTCAGTGCCTGGGGTGCTGAGGGAGCTGTGGGGGGCCTGCTACACTGCAGAGGGTACCACAGTGGCAGTGGTGGGACCACAGGAGACACAGCAGCTGCTGCAGCTAGTGCAGGAAGCTTTCGGCGCCATGCGGCAGAGCAGCAGCAATAGTAGTAATGAAGGCAGCGGCGCAGCAGCAGCAGTTGAGCCATGCAGCAGTGTTGTGAGTGTCAGCAGCAGTGAGAGCGACAGCAGCAGCAGCAGCAGCAGCGGGAGTGAGGGTGACAGCAGCGCAGATGAGGTTGGTGATGGCGAGGCGGTTGCTGCTGCTGCTGCTGCTGCTGCTGCGCCTGAGGTTGCAGTGCATGCCAAGGCCCAGCAGGAGTCACTGCTGGATTTGGCTGGTGTAGCTGGTGAGGGAGGCTGCAGCCAGATAGCAGCGCCTGAACACCACATGCAGCAGCAGCAGCAGCATGGGGACAACCAGGTGAACCGACAGCAGCAGCAGCAGCAGCAGCAGCAGGAGGCCCGGCATCAGCAGCCAAGGCAGCAGCAGGTGGCTCATGTTCATCAGCCCCGCCAGCGGTACCCTGTTGATGTCTGCAGTGCTGCTGCGTTTGGCCAGCTGGTGCGAGTGTGCCCCCAGCGTGACCTGAGGGAGCTGCAGGTGGTGTGGTACATACACGCAGGAACAACAGCACACAGCAGGTGGGCCAGCAGCAGGGCAGAAGGAGTGTTGGCGTGTTATTTTCCGGGTAGAATCACACTAGTGTGTCGCTTTGCACTCAGAGAGAGTGCAAAGGGAGTGTTGGAGTCTTACCAGCTGGCAAAGTGCATGGACGCTGTAGAGGTAGTGGTCCCCACCCCAACCACTGCCCAGCATGCAGAGAGGTGAAATAGAGTAATATGGTGCTCTATCCAGGCTGTAACACCAGGATGAAATGCACGCGTCATCTCGCTTGCAAATGCAAGAACAGCCAGGCAATCTCTTAGTGGCACCCATGGAGCCGGCTGCATGTGTCATGCAGTGCCTTGCTGCCTCGTCCCCCCATGTAGCCCTATGCCTGCCTATGTTGTCCACTGGCCCAGTGCTCCTCAAAAAGTGCAGCCTTCCATCCTACCCTTGTCGCTGCCGCCCCCCTCCCCCCTTCCCTGCTGGTTGGCTGCAGTGTGAAGCCGTGGCACCTGGCCTCTCATTTGCTGGGCCATGAGGTGAGGACACACAGGCGCCCTGTTCCCTTCTGTCAGATGACTGCCTGTTGCCATGGTGTGCATAGTTACATCGTCAGGCAGGGGGTACGCTTGAATGGTCAAGACACCAGCCGGCATGCCGCCATGCAGCGTCATTGATGCTAAAAACGCGTACAGTACACCCTCATGTCTCAAGCATGTGCAGCCTGGCCCCCTCCCGCATGTACGTCTCCATTGCAGCCCCCCAACATCACGTAACTTCACTGCCGGGATGCTGCCCTCCCCTCCTCACCCCCTCTGCTGGCTCCCCCCCCCCCCCCCCACCTCACCTACCCCCCTCAGGTCCCTGGCAGTGTTGCCCACCTGCTGAAGGCTCAGGGTTTGGTGCAGTCCCTGTCTGTGGGTGCTGGTGATGAGGTGCGGCTGGGTGCTGGCTGGATGTACTGGGGGGCCACCCTCACCCTCACACAGGAGGGGGAGGACCAGCTGGAACACGTGGTGGCCAGCCTCATGAGGGGGGTGAAGGTGAGACGGGGGGGGGGGGGGGGGGACTCAGGGTGGGGGGTGAAAGCGTGAGGAGAAATTGATGAGTGGGGGAGACTGCGAAAATGGTTAGGGCTGTAAGGCAGTGGTCCGCTGTTACATCCGCACTGTGGTTGCTCCTCAAGATGGCCTGTCCTGTACAGGTTGGACTCAGCAAAAACTCGACAGCCCGGCCTCATGCTTCCAAAGCACAGCACATGCAGCTGGGCTGTGGGCTGTGGTGCCAGCCGCAGCCAGCAGCTTCACTGCCTGGACGACACAACTGTTGCCCCACAGGTGGCTGCTGCTGCTACTGCTGCTGCTGCTGTTCAGCTCCAACGTGTATGCGTGCAGTTTCGTCACTCTGCACACATGTGGAAACATTGTCAGTCACCTTACTCAAGCCTGTGGTGCATGTGTAGACACAGGGAGTGCATCCAGCCAATGCATCAACCATCTCACGTGTGTGTTGTTGCTGGTGAACCAGGTACTCCAAAGCTGCAGTGATGCTGTGCTGCGTCAGCACTGGCAGGAGTGTGCAGCACTGGCAGCACTGAGGTTTGACTGGAGGGACCAGAGTGAACCCCTGGCTGCAGCACAGGCAGCAGCACACGCACTGCACTACTACTCTCCAAGTCAGGTGAGAGCACGGCACAGCATGAACGAGCTGCACCCCAGCTGCCTGTGTGTGCAGCAGTTATCATCATCAGCACATCTATCAACAATTGCTGCTGCGGCTCTTGCTAGATGCTTACATGCATTCTTTGGCACTCCGACAGGCAGTGTAAGGTCCAGTTTGAAGGGGCTCAGTGCCTCAGTGGCCTGCATGATCCAAACACTGTGTTGCTGCCGAGTCTTTTTCATGGGTGTTTTCCTGCTGTTGTCTGTCTGTGTCGCTGTCAGGTGCTGTCAGGGCCCACCCTAATGACGTCATTTGACATAACCGCCATCCGCTGGTTTCTGAGTCACCTCACCCCTGAACGCATGACTGTCTTCTACAGCAGCAGGAGGCACAAGGGGGCCACAAACAGCAAGGAGCCTTACTATGGGGCACACTACACCGCTGAACCCCTGCCAAAACCCTGGCTGGCCGGTATACAGGCCTACCAGGATGTTGACAGGCAGCCCCAGGCTCAGCCTGTGGCTGGCTGTAGTGACAGCACCAGTCAGGGTGATTGCTCAACAGCAGCTCTGTCAGACCTAGTGAACCAGCAGCAGCAGCAGCAGCAGCAGCAGCAGCAGCAGAAGCAGCAGCAGGAGCAGCAGCAGCAGGGTGAGGGGCAGGGGGAGGATGCAGGTGAGCCAGGGAGGCACTTTGCCCCTTTGCCTGGTCAGCTGTACTTGCCCCCACCAAACTGGGCCATCCCTACCGACATGCAGCTCAGGCAGCAGCAGCAGCAGCAGCAGCAGCAGCAGCAGCAGACGGCACCAGGAGGTGCCGCATTCAGTGCTGTGGGTCCCAGTTGTATCACACAGCAGCCTGGGCTGTGTGTGTGGCACCAGCTGGACACATCCTACGGACTGCCAAAGGTGTGCTGACAGTAACACAGACCAGCAACCCTGTCAGCTCCATTCACACATAGTTGAGGTTACACTTTTGTGTGCCCGCTCAGCGCTGTGTGCGCATGTGGCTCCTGCACAGCTTGGTGGGGTGAAGCAGCACCAAGCCTATCATCTATATCAATTCCCAGCCCCCTGCCGCCCCACCTTGCTTCTGTTCGACACCTGCCTGTCCTTCATATGTATACCGTACCAGCCTTCCCTCACCTTCCCTTGGCCCAAACATCCTCCCACTCAGCCAACCCCCATCAACACAACACAACCTCCACCTCACCACACACCCCTGCTGTCGTTCACACCCACACAGGCCCACCTGAAGCTGCACATAGTCACTCCAGCAGTGTACGCCACCCCTGAGGCCACAGTAGCAGCGCGGCTGCTGGTGCGTGTGCTGGATGACGTGCTACTGCCGCTGGCCTACCCCGCTGAGCTGGCGGGCAGCAGCTACAGCCTGAGCACTGGCCAGGGTGGGCTGCTGCTCAAGGTGCAGGGCTTCACCGGGGTGGCACAGCAGCTGGTGGGGGAGGTGCTGGCAGCACTACAGGGTGAGGGGGTTGTTTGTGAGGGCGGGGGGGGGGGGGGGGTATAAAGTGGGGGGGGGTATAAAGTGGTGGGGTGGTGGGGGTGGTGGGGGTGAGTCGGGTCAGGTAGGAATGTGGGGATTTGGGCAACTGTGATTGAGCAGACAGGGGTTTGGCCTGCCCAGGGGGCGGGGTTGGGGACAGGGGAAGCCATGAAGTGTTGGGGACAGGGGAAGCCATGAAGTGTTGGGGGCGTGTTGAAGTCAGGGACATGCTGGGTGGTGGGGGGGGTGTCTGCTATGACAATCAAGCAAGTTCAAGGTCACAGTATGTGGTGCAGTTGTTCACGCGTGTGTGGCCCTGTGTTCCTGCCGTGTGTGTCAGGCCTGAGCCGTGTGCAGGTGTGTCAGCGCTTCACCACCATGAAGGGTCGCCTCACCCAGGGCCTCACAAACTGGGCGAACAACAACCCCGCACAGCACAGGTGAGGGCGGCAGCAAGGCTGAGAGAGGGTGGGAGGGAGGGAGGGAGGGATGGAGGCAGGGAGGGCAGGAGGGAGGGAGGGTGGGAGGCGCGGGCAGGGAGGGCAGGAGGCAGGGAGGGCGTGATGGCGGGAGGGAGGCAGGGAGGGAAGGCGAGAGGCGCTAGGCTGGGGAGAGGGCGGGAGGCAGGCAAAGCGGAGAGGCAGCGAGGGAGGGAGGCAGGGAGAGAGTGGGCAGGGAGGAGGGGCCGGCTGCTAGAATGTACAGGGGGTTGACGGCCACGCCTCGTTGAGCCTGTGTGTACACGTGCATGTGTCTTTGCTCTCTCTGTATCTCCTCTGTGTGTTACTGGTAAGTGTAAGCACGTACTTCCCTCTCACTTTCTCCCTTGACCCCCCCCCCCCGCGCCCATCCCCCTCTCTGTGTGTCTGTGTGCACAGTGAGTATGCAGCCCACCACCTGCTGCAGGCGCAGCACCACCACAACAGCACTCTCCTAGCGGCCGCAGCAGCAGCACAGCCCGACCACATCCTCGCCCTACAGCAGCAGCTGCTATCCGGCACCAACATGCACCTCGACATGCTGGCATACGGCAACATCAGCAGCAGCGAGGCTGCCGAGCTTGCAGCCAGGGTGCAGCAGCTGCTGCCGGCCCAGGGTTTAGTAAACCCTGGGGTTTGGCCACCCTTGGGCCGGGTGTTCAGCCTCAGCCCCCTGGCCTTTACTGACAGTAGTGCTGACAGAGCTGCTGACAGCACAGTAGCAGTGACAGCACCCGAGGAGGGACTAGCCACACTAAATGGCAGCTCTGCAACTGATTCAAGCAAGCCAAGCAAGCAGAGTGAAGATACAGCGGCGGCAGAAGCGGCAGCGGCAGCAGAGGAGGAGGAGGGTGGCAGTGGCAGTAGTGCGGGAGACTCCAGGGCTGGTCCTGTGGTTGTGACGTACCTCCCAGACAATCCCAACCCCAGCAACAACAACAATGCGGTCTACTACTGGGTGCAGGTGAGAGACGAGACCAGGGCTGTGTGCACCCTTGTTGCTGCTGCGCCTGAGGACATGCCACACTCTGCTATGCAACCAATCAGACACGCCACAACAGAACTTCAACCAGACGTACTAACATTTAGCGAACTCATGCGCTCCTGCCTACACGGCTGACCCCCCTGTATGTCCCGTCTGCTGCACCCCCACCCCCTCAGCTCGGTCCTGACAGCGTCCTGTCAGCGGTGTTGTGTGAGCTGTTTGCCCAGATGTCCAGCAAGCCAGCCTTCCACGAGCTGCGCACACGGCAGCGACTTGGCTACAGCGTGCACCTCACCAGCACAAGGTGGGGGGCTGTCTGCTGCTGCTGCCGCTGCTGCTGTTCCTGCTGTGCTTGAAGCTGCTGCGTTGTGTCACTAGCTAGTGGCCGAGTGATGGGTGCTGGTGTTGTGGCTGGGTGGGGGCTGCAACAGCTGCTGCTGGTGGTCTGTTGGGGATGGGGTGGTGGAGCCGCTCTCTGGTAGCAAGCCTTCAAGTATGACAGCAAACGTTCAAGGTTATAGCGGACCAGGCTAGCCTCGACCGCCAGCAACCTCAGCACAGCTGGGCGCATAATGCAAGCTTGCAGAAAGTCAGCTCCAGCATTCCAGTTTGACCACTTTGACTCGTCTGTTGCACTGACTTGCATCTTTGTGGTCTCCATCAGCCGTGGCCCATTCCAACCTGTGCCCTGACATCTGCCTGGTGTTTTCACGCATGCTGCTTTTTCCTGTTGCTTGCAGCCTGCAGCGTCAGCTGGGGTTGGTTGTTCGTGTTCAGTCGCCTGGCACTGCCCCTGATGCCGTGACTGCTGCTGTGAGGGGATGGATGGCTGGCTTCAGGGGGGAGCTCAGCCAGCTGGCACAGGACGCACTGGACAGCCACAAGCAGGTGGGGACTGCACTGCTGCTGCTGCTGCATGTTACTGCTGGTGCTGCTGCTGGTTGTAGAGGCGGTTGTTTGTGTGACGCCATGAGGTGTCCAGGAGCATTGTCGTCTGCAGCCAGCGCAAGAAGGCTTGCTGGGGTGCATGTGTCAGGGAGGGTGGGTGGTGGGTCAGGTGAAGTTGTGTGTTGCTACCGCTGCTGCCACTGCTGATATCTATCACTTGGCCTCGTCGGCGAAGCAACAGGAGCTTCAAATGAGCAAGGACTGTTGCTGCTGCTGTTGATATTCCTGCTGCTGCAACAAACACAGTCCCTGCTGGCCAAGTGCCTAGAGCCTGCTGCTACTGTTGCTGCTGCTGCTGCTGTTGCTGTGTGGTCCCATGCTGCTGATCAAACTTTGTCCTGCAGTCCCTGCTGTCCAAGTACCTTGAGCCTGCCAAGTCCCTGTCAGAGGCTGCCCATAGGGCCTGGCTGCCCATTGGATCCAGCAGGTGGGAGGGGTGTGTGTGGGGGGGGGGGGGAGAGTTGCGTGTTGCTGCCGCTCCTGCTGCTATCATTTTCCCTGCTCTCAACGCAGACCCTGTTGGCCAACCATTAGGAGCTTCATACCAAACACAGCTGTTGCTGCCGCCATTGCTGCTACTGTTGCTGCTGCCCATTGGCTCCAGCAGGAGCCTGTTGTTTGACAGGAGGCAGCAGAAGGCGGCAGCAGTGCAGGACATCACACAGCAGCAGCTCATGGACTGGTACGACAGCCACGTGCACCCTGAGGGGGATGCACCACGCGCTGTGTGTGCAGGTGTGGGGTGGGGTGGGGCCAGCACCGGGCATCCCACTGGAAGCAGCAGCAGCAGCGGTGCAGGGGCCTGGCAGAAGTGGGGTGGTGTCTGCGCAGCAGGTGGTGGGGTTCAAGCGCTGCCAGCCGCTGTTGCCGCTGCCTGACTTGCAGTTGCCGCCCGCCTCGGCATCTGGCTGATGTGGCAGCTACGATAGCCCAACCCACCCAGCCCAGCCCAGCATGAGCCCAGTACAGCATGCTCCCAGTACAGCATGCGCCCAGCCCAGCCCAGCCCACCCAGCCAATGATGTTGCAGCCACGGTAGCACAACCCACCCAGCCCAGCATAGCACGACACAACTTGGCGCGGCACAGCAGCTGCTACATAGTCTGACCACAGGGGGGACCTGGAGGTCTTGTTTTGTTAACAGGGCAGGGGGGCCTTGGAGGTCCTGTTGTGTAAACAGGGCACCGGGTTGTGTCGTCATTGTAAGTGCTGTTGGGGATGGTTACACCCTGAGACATCCGATTTGGTAGTCAATTTATTAGTGCGCTCTCAGGTGATTACTACGATGTTGGTTCTGACGCGTTCTTTGACACTGGTAACCCATCAGTGGCTGAAGACAAAGTGATAGAGGAAATAAATGCACATGAGCACATGAATGAACAGTGTGCAGGCTTGTTGCCAGCACAGCAGCCGGGCAGTAGATCTCGGCCGGTCAAAGTCTGTGAGGTTGCTGTCAGCAGCTTGTGTATGCTGCCTTCATTCGCAGCTATGCCCAGCTGTCAGCAGTGTGCTGCATATGTGCTGCTTGTTGAGCAGGCTGTTAAGCGACTTTTGGGCCGTGCTGCATCTCCCCATATGTGCTGCAGCTTGCATGCCAGGTTGTGAGTGAATATGCCCGTCTGTATAAGAGGTGAGTCACTTCTACTACGGTACAAGCCATTGCCGCCGCAGACCAACAAGGCCCAGCACCAACAGTTCATGACCATTGGCACCAACGTGATTGAGGCATCATAGAGCGCTGCCTGATCGCGCCTGTTCAACAGCACCCGGTGCCGGTGTTTCATGGCCCGTACGTATCCATGAATACGGATGATCTGTCGTACATGGAACATCGTCAAACGCGAGAATGCTTCAGTAAATGGATGACTAGGTTGTCTTGATAATCAAGATGTAACCGTCGCTGTCCGACAGTCACCGTATGCGTACAGGCGTGGACGGAGTGGTACTGTGGGCGAGCTCCGTGCCGGTGTGGCAGCGGTCTGCTATAAAATGACCCCGTGACGCCTTGACAGCACAACCGGTCAAGGCTCAACAGCTTCAAGCTAGCTTCACACTTCAGCTGGCTGCTTCAGACCAAGATCTAAACTCTGTGCAGCTTTGAAGTCAACCTGTCCCTGCTGTTCACCTCACAAACGCACAACTGTGAACACAAACACCACAAACATGCGCTGTCACGTCGTCGTGGCCCTTGTGGTCACCCTTGCTTTGTTTGCTGGCTCTGAAGCCCGCCAGCTGGCCCAGGATGCAGCCCTGTCCAACTCCAACGGCTGCCTGGGCACCATCCCCAAGTGTGAGCAGGGTGCCTGTGCCACCAGGAACATCATGGGTGTCGCCCGCTGGGTGTGCCTGCGTTGCCTGGCCAACTACGAGCCTGTGGTGGATGCCAGCGGACAGGACAACATCCTGCAGTGTGGTGAGTGGCCAACCTGGCAGTACTGACTGGTGTTCCTGTGGACCAACCTGGCAGTACTGACTGGTGTTCCTGTGGACCAGGCTGGCAGTACTGACTGGTTCTCCTGTTCACCAGCTTGCTTTCCTGACGTTGCCTTGTGCTGACGTATCGTGGTCTGACAGTGTGCTGGATCAACAGCTACTTTGGCAGGCACTCTGACAAACACCCTCTGTCTTTGGTCTCAACATTGGAGGCACTGACTAACACAGACATTGCCTTGATCTGCCCCTGCAACTGCTTCCTCACTTGCAGTGTGCCCCCGTGGCTTCTTTGAGGCTGACAGCGCTGCACAGTCCTGCACCCGCTGCCCTTCCAACCAGTACTGCCCCGGAGGAGACAAGGTGGAGAACCCCACCAGCAGGGGCTCCAACGCCACCTGCGGCGACAACCTGGTCACAAGGAACACAGGCGCACGCAGCCAGTCCGACTGCCTGGCTCCTGCAGGCTATGCACGCACCTCTCCCACCAGCGGCAGCCCCTGTGCCACCTCTGAGTACGCCCCCCAGTTCAACCGCCTGTCCAAGTGCCTGAGGTGCCAGTCTGGCCTGGAGGAGAACCCTGCAAACCAACTGAACGCCGGCCAGCGTGCATCAAAGAAGACTGTGTGCAGTGAGTAGCCGTTCTCCTGGCGCTTCACATGCACTGGGAATGTACATGCAGAGCAGCTTCCAGCACCTGCAGCGTGTGTCATACATCAGCCAATGCTCCACTGCCAGCTGCTGTTGACTGGCTGGCGCTGTCACAGGAAAATGAATAACGGTATGCCCGACTACTCAACTGCGGACAACAGCCAACACCTGACCAACCGCCTGCTGCTGCTGCTGCCGTCCGTCCCTCTGCTGCCTGCCCTCTGACCCTCCAACAGAGATCCCTCCCGGCAGGTTCATGAGCCAGGGCCTGGTGCGCATCTGCCCCCAGGGCTTCTACCGTGAGAACTATGTGGACTTTGACGCTGCCATCGGCACCCTGTGCCTGCCCTGCAACCCCGGTATCACCACTGACGGCGCCGGCAAGGGCCTGCGCTCAGACTGTAACGTGGTGCTGCCCGGATATGGTGTCGACACCTTTGAGGACGTCACCGACCCCTCCACTGTCACTCCACCAACCACCGAGCCTGGACAGGGCATGCCCAACGCCACTATGTGCGACATCGGCTTCTACTCCCTCAGGGGCCAGTGCGTGTCCTGCCCCTCAGCCACAGTCGCAACAGTCAAGGGTGCAAAGTCCATTGAGGAGTGCGGTGAGTCGGTCAAACAGGGCATGGCCACCTCAAGCAAGCTTGATACTCCAGGCGCATGTGCTGCTCTGTGGTTTGTATGCCCAGAGAAGCTTTGCAACTTGAGTTGACAGACATGGCATGTGTACACCATTTGTCATCATCTTGACTGGGAACCATGTTGTCGGCCTCTTTCACCCCTGGGTGGTACTCTGGCAGTGTTGATGGTGTACTGACTGCTGATGTGCTCATGTTGCTGCTGCTGCTGCCCCCTTGCCTTCACTCTGCTTCCTGCCTTGCAGTGGTCCCTCCTGGCTACTTTATCCCAGTCCAGAACCAGCCTATGCAGCAGTGCGGCTCTGGCAACTTCAGGGAGGGATGGGTGATTTACAACGACCCCAGGGCCGAGACCTGCACCGCCTGTGGTCAGGGCATTGGCAGTGAGCCCAGGGACCTGGACGAGAACCCCAAGGCAGCCAACGGCTCACTGGTCAGGGCTACCTCTGCCTCTTGCTGTGAGTGCTGCAGCGCTGCGGTTTGGGAGGTTGAGCAATGCCTAACAATAATAACAATGCCTAACAACAGCAGCTGCTGACTTGCATCCATCTCTTGCGCAACCACCATGCACAAGCTCCTGGCAGTCAGCTCAGTCCAGCTGCAAGGGTGCCAGCATGGCGCTGACAGGACATGTCCAACATGATGCAGCATTTCCCAGCCCCTGCAGCAGGCTGCTGCAGCTGCAGCTGCCGGCAACCCCTTTGAATCACACTTCACTGCATCAGCAGCTTGCCACGACACCAAGCATGCCGCCTCACCCTATTTTCGTTGCCTCATGTTGCCCTCTCTTTGTCTTGCAGTCATTGAGGCTGGTATGGGCATGATTGCTCAGGGCAGGAACCAGTTTGTGGGCAAGGACTGCCCTATCAACACCTACGGTGCTGCTGGCAAGGTCTACGGATGGGTTGCCGCTCCCTGCAAGCCCTGCCCACGTAACATGATCACCGACGGCGCCACCAAGGTCAACAACAGTGATGTGTGTGTCAACGACGATGGATTCGGCTACGCTTCCGAGGGTGAGCACCATGCACCCAACAGTCTCTGTGATGTGTGCTCACAGGCTCCGTGATGAGTGTTGCTGAATGTCCAGGAAGCTGCTGCCCCCCTGTGTTGGGAGTCCATCCACTATGTCGCACAGCCTGACCTGACAGCCACCAACAAGACCTGCAGCAACAGCAGTGCTGGCGCCGTGCTTCAAGTTGTATCTCTTGCTGCTGTGGCTTTTCCTTCAGACGTTGGCTGGCTCCTGCGTCAGTGTTTGGCTCTGCCTGACCCACCCTGCTCTTGCTCCTGCTGTGCTGCCTCCCTCCCCCTGCAGGTGCCAGTCGCTGTGCGCCCGGCTTCTACTCTGCCAAGGGCAGCCGCAAGCCCTGCCAGCAGTGCCCTGCAGGCCGCACCACCGCAGACAACGCCAGCCAGCAGAGGTTCATCACCGAGTGCATTGTCAAGGGCGGCTTTGGTGTGGTCAACAGCACCAACACCACCGACGCCTTCAACCCCAACACCGACGTGACCCTGGACGAGCTGGTCGACCTGCCAGTGCTGGAGTGCCCCATCGGCTACTACGGCGAGGGAGGTGCTCCCGGTTCCAAGTGCCAGCAGTGCCCAGCAGGCAGCAGCACCAGGCAGCCAGGAGCATCAAACAGCACAGCCTGTGACGGTGAGTGGCAAGCAGCAGCTGCAGGCTTGATTGTTGCTGACATATTATGTGCTTGCTGTTGTCATGGCGCGTGGAAGTTCTACTGCTGGCAGGGGTGATTGATTCATTGACAGCACAGCAGCACCAGATGAGCTTTATGAGTCATGGCCACCCTCACTGCCTTCAAACAGCAATGAATGATGCTTTGTAGCACTGCCGCATCATCAAACCAGCAGGCATCAGCACAAGCTGTACGGTTGTTGTTGCAAGCCCTTGTGGCACTGTGATCTGACTGTGTGTGTGCACCTGCCTGCTGCGCTCCCTTTCTGCTGCTGCCGCTGTCCCCCTCTGCAGTGTGCGTGGCTGGCTACGGCAAGGCGAATGGCTCCCCCACCTGCAGCGTGTGTGCCTACGGCTCCTTCCACCCCGGTGGTGACACCACCTGCACCACCTGCCCCAGCACTAGCTTCTACACTCCTGTGGACGGCAACGGCGACATTTACCTCAGCGATGGCACCACTCTGTACCAGGGCTCCTTTGACAAGGAGTCCTGCGTGCCCCTCCGCAGCCAGCTGTCACCAGAGGCTGGACAGGCCTACGTGGTACCAGGCAGCACCCTGCTGGGGGCAGGCAGCAACGCCAACAACCTGGCAGCCTGCATTGGGAGCTGTCCTACCGACCAGTGCTGCATGGCACAGTACGACGTCACAGCCAACAAGTGCTACACCATGGTGCTGGCTCCCGCAGCCTCTGACGTGGCCACCGGCAAGCAGCTGCTCTACAAGCTGCCCCCCAGCACACTCGGCTCCGCATCCAGCGTGGTGGGCGCTGAGGACCCTGCCAGCGCTATCGTGGGCGCTAAGATGATGTCCAGCGGCTACTACGCCCACTGCTCCATCGCCCAAGCTGCAGAGAGCGACTGGGAGGCTGCAGGCTCCAACCTGGGCAGTGACGCACGCACCTTTGTCACAGGCGGTGCCCAGTGGGCACTCAACACCAACAGGGCCGACTGCAAGAAGCTGTGTGACAACAGCAACGTGTGCTGGGGCTTTGTGTACGATGCAGCAGCTGGCAGTTGCAGCTTCAGGGGCGGTGTGGATGCCATTGCCACCCGCTCCTTCTTCAGCCTGCCCACAACAGGCGTGACTGACGGCCTGGCCAGCCTCAAGTGGTAGATGTGTGCTGACTTTGCCATTGTTGATGTATCCGCAGCCAATCTTGTTATGGACTTGTTGCCTCATCTTGTGTGGGTGCCGATGCTGCAGAACGGCAGCCAGGCCATTGTGTTCGATGATAAAAGAGCGTGCAATGCCAGCAGTACACAGTGCCAAGCTGCTGGTGCATGTTTGTGTTGCATGTGTGTGTATTTCCCTTCAGCGATAATAGCCCCTGCACTTTGCACGTGGTGCTGTAGTGTTGACGACATGCGTGCATGCTGTTGTCCCATAAAGGTTGTCAGAGCAGTCACCATGGGTGATGCACGTGTTTGTCAGACAACAAAATGATGACTGCCAGCAAGGACTGGCACAGTGATAAAAGTTGGGCAGAGCACATCTTTGCTCGCTGCCTTTGCCGAATCAACACTGGGCCTCTGCCAAGTCGACACTGGGCTTAGGCTGAGGTTTATCATGTAGTAGTCATCTGCTGCAAAGCATGGTGGCTGCGAGGATGTGTTGTGGTCTTATGGTGGGTGTCCAAGTCTTGCTCGTCCTTGGCCCTTGTTTATTGCTATTGCACCGCCTGAGACTGGTGTGTAGCATCACTTGCTCTCTTGCTTTGCTTGCTCACTTCCTGCTGACAGCATGCATCAGTGCTTCATGCACTTACTTCCTATTGCCCTGTGCAGATGCCCAGGGCCTCAATAATTGAATTGATTTTCAGAGGGCCTAGTGTGGACTGTACAGGCAGCGGCTGCATGCGCAGTCCTTGCAACCACCTAGCCCGTGCTGGCCAGCAGTTTGTTTATGGTGTGCTGTTCCTTGAAAGTCACAAAAGTCAGAAGCAACAGGACTGCGCAGTGTGCAGCATGTCCGTTGTTCAGACCATTGCACCACAGCAGGTGCGGTGCGCAGCAAGCTGTCGCGTTTATCAACCTGGGTGTGCTGTATTGCTGGTGTTTGGTCCTACATGTGCGTCAATGTTGCTGGGATTCAGTGTGCCTGGCAGTGGCGGCTGCGGATACAAGGTTCTATTGTGTAACAGCGCAACATCATGCCATCTTTCAAGCACCGCATAGGCCTTGCAGAGTCTGGCTAGGCTGCCTGCCAGGGGTGCAACTGCAAAACCACAGGAACACCGAATAACAACAGCAAAAACCAGTTTGATCAATGCACATCGTGGGTCTGCAGCAGCTGCCAGGCTGGCAGCATGCAGTAGCAGCATTCACCCTACTAACTGATGTGTTTCAGGGGGTGTATTCATATATGGAGCCTGCTATCAGGCAGACGGTAGACAAAGATACAAACCCAGCAGCAGGTGTACTTTACCACAGCTACCGTGCTACTCTACATAGAGCAGAACAAAGCAGCAGGAGTGGCAGCATTTGTGCTGTTGCAGCCAAAGCACCTGTTGGGGTGTGTGCCAGTGGGTTGAGGTGAAGGCAGTACAAGTTGCAAGTGCCTAGCCAGCAGGCGTGCTATGTGACAGGATGTTGTGCCAATTTGCACAACCAGATAAGAGGGAAGCCACACGCCACATGCATGCACTCAATCGAGCAGTGTCCAGGCTTGTTTGCAGCACAGAAGTCGGGCAGTTGATCTTGACAAGGCTGTGAGCTTGCTGTATGCTGCCTTCGATTTGGAGCCACTCCCCCTGTAAGCAGTGTGCTGCATATGTGCTGATGATGAGCAGGCCATTCGGAGTAGTGCGGGACGCTGCATCTGCAATGCTGCAGCTTGCATGCCAGCTTGTTGAGTCAAATATACCCATCAATGATCTACGAGGTGGGTGAGTCATGACTGACTTCTACTACGGTACACGCCGCAACACACCAAGGCTCAGCTATCATGCGAGTTGGCAACAGCGTGAGGAAGCCAAGCCGGACTGCGCCTGCTTACCGGCGCCCCTGCCGGTGTGTCATGGCCCGTAACTATCCATGAATACGGATGATCTGTCGTACATGGACCAGTGCAAAACGCACGATTGCTTCAAGAACCTGATAACTCGAAGTCTTTGATGGTTAATATGTAGCCGCCGCTGCCTGACAATCACCGTACGCGTACAGGCGTGGACGGAGTGGTACTGGACCTGTGGGCGAGCTCCGTGCCGGTGTGGCAGCGGTCTGCTATAAAATGACCCCGTGACGCCCTGAGAGAACATCTGCTCAAGTGTCAACATCTGCAAGCTAGCTTCACACTTCAACCAGCTGCTTCTGATCACGACTCTGTGCAGCTTTGAAGTCAACCTGCTACAGCTGTTCACCTCATAAACGCACAACTGTGAACACAAACACCACAAATATGCGCTGTCACGTTGTCGTGGCCCTTGTGGTCACCCTTGCTTTGTTTGCTGGCTCTGATGCTCGCCAGCTGGCCCAGGATGCAGCCCTGTCCAACTCCAACGGCTGCCTGGGCACCATCCCCAAGTGTGAGCAGGGTGCCTGTGCCACCAGGAACATCATGGGTGTCGCCCGCTGGGTGTGCCTGCGTTGCCTGGCCAACTACGAGCCTGTGGTGGATGCCAGCGGACAGGACAACATCCTGCAGTGTGGTGAGTGGCCAACCTGGCAGTACTGACTGGTGTTCCTGTGGACCAACCTGGCAGTACTGACTGGTGTTCCTGTTCACCAGCATGCTTTTCTGACGTTGCCTTGTGCTGTGGTATCTTGGTCTGACAGTGGGCTGGATCAACAGCTACCTTTGCAGGCACTCTGACCAGCACCCTCTGTCTTTGGTCTCAACATTGGAGGCACTGACTAACACAGCATTTGATCTGCCCCTGCAACTGCTTCCTCACTTGCAGTGTGCCCCCGTGGCTTCTTTGAGGCTGACAGCGCTGCACAGTCCTGCACCCGCTGCCCTTCCAACCAGTACTGCCCCGGAGGAGACAAGGTGGAGAACCCCACCAGCAGGGGGCCAACACCACCTGCGGCGACAACCTGGTCACAAGGAACACAGGCGCACGCAGCCAGTCCGACTGCCTGGCTCCTGCAGGCTACGCACGCACCTCTCCCACCAGCGGCAGCCCCTGTGCCACCTCTGAGTACGCCCCCCAGTTCAACCGCCTGTCCAAGTGCCTGAGGTGCCAGTCTGGTCTGGAGGAGAACCCTGCAAACCAACTGAACGCCGGCCAGCGTGCATCAAAGAAGACTGTGTGCAGTGAGTAGCCGTGCTGCTGGCGTTGCACATGCACTGGGAATGTACATGCAGAGCAGCTTCCAGCACCTGCAGCGTGTGTCATACATCAGCCAATGCTCCACTGCCAGCTGCTGTTGACTGGCTGGCGCTGTCACAGGAAAATGAATAACGGTATGCCCGACTACTCAACTGCGGACAACAGCCAACACCTGACCAACCGCCTGCTGCTGCTGCTGCCGTCCATCCCTCTGCTGCCTGCCCTCTGACCCTCCAACAGAGATCCCTCCCGGCAGGTTCATGAGCCAGGGCCTGGTGCGCATCTGCCCCCAGGGCTTCTACCGTGAGAACTATGTGGACTTTGACGCTGCCATCGGCACCCTGTGCCTGCCCTGCAACCCCGGTATCACCACTGACGGCGCCGGCAAGGGCCTGCGCTCAGACTGTAACGTGGTGCTGCCCGGATATGGTGTCGACACCTTTGAGGACGTCACCGACCCCTCCACTGTCACTCCACCAACCACCGAGCCTGGACAGGGCATGCCCAACGCCACTATGTGCGACATCGGCTTCTACTCCTCAGGGGCCAGTGCGTGTCCTGCCCCTCAGCCACAGTCACAACAGTCAAGGGTGCAAAGTCCATTGAGGAGTGCGGTGAGTCGGTCAAACAGGGCATGGCCACCTCAAGCAAGCTTGATACTCCATACGCATGTGCTGCTCTGTGGTTTGTATGCCCAGAGAAGCTTTGCAACTTGAGTTGACAGACATGGCATGTGTACACCATTTGTCATCATCTTGACTGGGAACCATGTTGTCGGCCTCTTTCACCCCTGGGTGGTACTCTGGCAGTGTTGATGGTGTACTGACTGCTGATGTGCTCATGTTGCTGCTGCTGCTGCCCCCTTGCCTTCACTCTGCTTCCTGCCTTGCAGTGGTCCCTCCTGGCTACTTTATCCCAGTCCAGAACCAGCCTATGCAGCAGTGCGGCTCTGGCAACTTCAGGGAGGGATGGGTGATTTACAACGACCCCAGGGCCGAGACCTGCACCGCTTGTGGTCAGGGCATTGGCAGCGAGCCCAGGGACCTGGACGAGAACCCCAAGGCAGCCAATGGCTCACTGGTCAGGGCTACCTCTGCCTCTTGCTGTGAGTGCTGCAGCGCTGCGGTTGGGGAGGTTGAGCAATGCTTGACAACAGCAGCTGCTGACTTGCAGCCATCTCTTGCGCAACCACCATGCACAAGCTCCTGGCAGTCAGCTCAGTCCAGCTGCAAGGGTGCCAGCATGGCGCTGAGAGGACATGTCCAACATGATGCAGCATTTCCCAGCATTTCCCAGCCCCTGCAGCCCCTGCTGCAGCTGCCGGCAACCCCCTTGAATCACACTTCACTGCATCAACAGCTTGCCACGACACCAAGCATGCCGTCTCACCCTATTTTCCTTGCCTCATGTTGCCCTTTCTTTGTCTTGCAGTCATTGAGGCTGGTATGGGCATGATTGCTCAGGGCAGGAACCAGTTTGTGGGCAAGGACTGCCCTATCAACACCTACGGTGCTGCTGGCAAGGTCTACGGATGGGCTGCCGCTCCCTGCAAGCCCTGCGCACGTAACATGATCACCGACGGCGCCACCAAGGTCAACAACAGTGATGTGTGTGTCAACGACGATGGATTCGGCTACGCTTCCGAGGGTGAGCGCCAGTGCACCCAACAGGCTCTGTGATATTTGCTCACATGCTTCGTGATGAGTGTTGCTAATTGTCCAGGAAGTTGCTGCCCCCCTATGTTGGGAGTCCATCCACTATGTCGCACAGCCTGACCTGGCAGCCACCAACAAGACCTGCAGCAACAGCAGTGCTGGCGCCGTGCTTCAAGTTGTATCTCTTGCTGCTGTGGCTTCCCATTCAAGCATTGGCTGGCTCCTGCGTCAGTGTTTGGCTCTGTCTGACCCACCCTGCTCTTGCTCCTGCTGTGCTGCCTCCCTCCCCCTGCAGGTGCCAGTCGCTGCGCGCCCGGCTTCTACTCTGCCAAGGGCAGCCGCAAGCCCTGTCAACAGTGCCCTGCAGGCCGCACCACCGCAGACAACGCCAGCCAGCAGAGGTTCATCACCGAGTGCATTGCCAAGGGCGGCTTTGGTGTAGTCAACAGCACCAACACCACCGACGCCTTCAACCCCAACACAGATGTGACCCTGGACGAGCTGGTCGACCTGCCAGTGCTGGAGTGCCCCATCGGCTACTACGGCGAGGGAGGTGCTCCCGGTTCCAAGTGCCAGCAGTGCCCAGCAGGCAGCAGCACCAGGGAGCCAGGAGCATCAAACAGCACAGCCTGCGACGGTGAGTGGCAAGCAGCAGCTGCAGGCTTGGTCGTTGCTGATACATTCTGTGCTTGCTGTTTTCATGGCGTTTCACTTCTCTCGCCAGCACTCGACAGCACAGTCACACCAGATGAGCTTTATGAGTCATGGCCACCCTCCCTGCCCTCAAAAACAGCAATGAATGACGCTTTGTAGCACTGCCGCATCATCAAACCAGCAGTCATCAGCACAAGCTGTACGGCAAGCCCTTGTGGCAATGTGATCTGACTGTGTGTGCACCTGCCTGTTGCGCTCCCTTTCTGCTGCTGCCGCTGCCCCCGTCTGCAGTGTGCGTGGCTGGCTACGGCAAGGCGAATGGCTCCCCCACCTGCAGCGTGTGTGCCTACGGCTCCTTCCACCCCGGTGGTGACACCACCTGCACCACCTGCCCCAGCACTAGCTTCTACACTCCTGTGGACGGCAACGGCGACATTTACCTCAGCGATGGCACCACTCTGTACCAGGGCTCCTTTGACAAGGAGTCCTGCGTGCCCCTCCGCAGCCAGCTGTCACCAGAGGCTGGACAGGCCTACGTGGTACCAGGCAGCACCCTGCTGGGGGCAGGCAGCAACGCCAACAACCTGGCAGCCTGCATTGGGAGCTGTCCTACCGACCAGTGCTGCATGGCACAGTACGACGTCACAGCCAACAAGTGCTACACCATGGTGCTGGCTCCCGCAGCCTCTGACGTGGCCACCGGCAAGCAGCTGCTCTACAAGCTGCCCCCCAGCACACTCGGCTCCGCATCCAGCGTGGTGGGCGCTGAGGACCCTGCCAGCGCTATCGTGGGCGCTAAGATGATGTCCAGCGGCTACTACGCCCACTGCTCCATCACCCAAGCTGCAGAGAGCGACTGGGAGGCTGCAGGCTCCAACCTGGGCAGTGACGCACGCACCTTTGTCACAGGCGGTGCCCAGTGGGCACTCAACACCAACAGGGCCGACTGCAAGAAGCTGTGTGACAACAGCAACGTGTGCTGGGGCTTTGTGTACGATGCAGCAGCTGGCAGGTGCAGCTTCAGGGGCGGTGTGGATGCCATTGCCACCCGCTCCTTCTTCAGCCTGCCCACAACAGGCGTGACTGACGGCCTGGCCAGCCTCAAGTGGTGATAATGTTGTTGCTTGACATGCTTTCTATCTTTACTTCCCACTGAAATGTTGCTGCTGGCTTATAAAGCTGACGAGGTGTCAGCGCATACACTCTACAAGGTTTACAAGTCACACCCTGTGCAGGTGCCAAGGTTGTCACGCAGTGACACCTGGCCAGCTTGTCTGATTTGTCTGATAAAGAAAGTGGTGCAGTGCATCCACTAACACATAATGCCATGTTGCGGGTGTGTGTGTGCGGCCACATGTGTGCTGCGACCTCACAGCAGTCATGGATGGGTGTTGCGCATGTTGGATAAGACAACCGACTGCTGTCTAGTGCAGGTTGACGATCGTTTGGCTTCCATGCATAAAAGATGGATAAGTCTCCCACTGCTTTTGTGAGGGTTATCTTGCAATAGGTGCTGCTGCAAAGCTGGCGGGTGATCTTCAGTTGTGGTCTTGTGACGGGTTTTCATCCCCTGTTCTTATAAAGCCCTTGTTTCATGGCTTGCAGATGTACTGCCTGAAGAGTGGTATGAAGCATTGCTTGCCTTTCTCTGTTTTCTTCTGGCCCTGTGATTGTGAATGTCAGGCCAGGTGTTTATGGCTTTGCGGATCCAATTGCAGTGCCACCCTTTGTGGCTTGCTCATGGCGTCGCCTGATGACAGCGTCTTGCTGCTCACTGTGAATTTCTCCTATTGCCCTGTGCGGTTGTTTGGGGCTTCAATAAAGTTTAATTGGCTCTCTTGTGCTGGTTCTGTGAAAACATGGCTATGCAGGCTGCGCTTCCGTATGTTTTGAGGTACAGTGTTGTCTTTTGTTGCTGGGTGTGTACCAGTGCCCAGCCATTCAGGCTTGGAAGGGTTCTCACATTCGTTCACTGTAGCGTGCATATATATCAAAGGTTTCCCAATAATTGTGTCCAGCCTTTCCACCCCCCCCCCCCCATATGCAGTAAGCTGCCAAACACTAAGAACTCCTAGGCCCAACTCATGTACATGTGCATAATTGCAAGACGATGTTTTCCAGATAATACAACTTGGTCAGGTTCTCCACAGTCCGCTGGGCTGTAATGCTTGGGAGCCTCGGCATGATCATACAGCTGCCAGTGGGCTGTGTACAAAGCTCTGTACAGACATGTTTGGTTGTACAACAGTTGTACAACAGCATTTTATACCAGACATGTTCTACTTGTTGACAAGCCATTGGCATCGGCATGCGCAGCCATGGTCAAGGCAAGACCTGCAGAGGGCTGAACTGTTACACGACTTTATGAAAGCCAAGTGAACATGCATCTCTCCTCCAGCATGCACGCATCATATATGAGGAGTCGTCCAGTTGCTGCCTGCATGCTGCATGTCCATGCTTGTTTGACCTGAAAAGGCTTGCTGCGACAGCCAAAACAATCTTCTTTCACAGCTACAGCTTCACCCGGCCTTTTTTCCACCCTAGCAGATCCAAAACAGGGCCCTGTACATTCCAATACAGCTCCAAAACACCATGCAATGCCCTGCGCTTTGCAGTCAACCCCCTTCACGCTAAGCCCCTTCACACTGCAGGCAAGAAGCCCTTGACACTGCGGGCAAGAAGCCCTTGACCACAAACCCCCTTGTCCAGCACGCGCTAAGCCCCTTGTCTGGATGGAGGCTAAGCCCCCCCCCCTTCACCCAGACGGCGTCAAAGGGGCCCCCTTCACCCTGGCCGCCCCCCTTGACGGCCGTACGTCAAGGGGGTTGTCCAGCCGTCCAATAAGGTCCCCCCCTTATCCGGATAAGGGGGTTGCCGGCCTAGTGTGTCACACTCACAGTCACCACACCCGTGCGATCTCCCATGGGAACCATGACCTTGAAGCTGCCAAACTGCGTTGACCTTGATAAGCTGCCAAACTGCGTTTGCAGATGTCCCGTGCACATAGGTGAAGAATGATCATGTCAGCCTGCTATGACATAACACTGACAGGTTGAGAACAGCACAGCAGGCATATCGACCTGATGGCACAGTGTCAGTGTGCACAGGAGTAGTTGCAACGTGGTAGGCTCCTGCAAAGCGTATGCTTGACTGTGTGCCTCAACCCTGATGTATGTAGACTGGCCCTGACATGCAGGGCCATGGATAGACCAAGTTAGGCTGTACAAGCTCAAGCCAGTACACATGGACATGGCCAGCCTGTAACCACCTGACTGGCGTATGTCTGAACACTATTGTCACATAATCGCTTTTCAAGATTGTATGTGTACAAGGACTGCGTTTCACAGGGATCTGTCCAAGGTTGCGGTATTTGCGGGGTTCCCGGTTTTGCCTCTTTGCCTCAGTGCAGTCAATGAAATGGCACCATTGAATTGCGCGTCCAGGGCTGTTAGGGTTACGGCATTAGATTCTTCCTTCCCACGCCACCCACCTCAACCTCCACCTCACCGCATTTTGCCCCGGATGCGTCATCTGCGCCAATTGGTCCCTCCATCACATCTTTGAAGGGGCTTTTGTTAATAACTATCGCAGTCAAAGGCTGGCAACACGAACCGCAACTCCCACACCCAACCATCAGCACACCATCAGCAACAGTGCAGCAGCCGCTGGCTGCTGTTGGCAGCTGGTGGCAACTGCTGCACTTTCTGGTTGCTGTATTACGGTTTTTTGGGCTGCTCAAAATGACGCCATCCACCTGCCCCACAGAGCAGCACCTGGACAAGCAGCAGCAGCGGAGCATCATCAGTAGCTTTTTGAGGGATGAGCTGGATGAGCTGATGGCATCAGGACTGATGCCGCGGCCGTCAGGGCTTCAACCAGTGGACAAGGATGGCATGCCTGTCATGGCTGTATACCTGCCCCGCCCCAGCACGCACAAGCACCGTGTCCAGTGGCCCCTGCCATCAACCCCTGGCCACGAGACCAACGCCTCAGGTAACAGCTTGGCAAACAATTCAGCACGTCGGGGACGGATGCCCGACACACACCCAGGGATAGTGCGAGTGGCTCTGCTCAGCAGGAAATTGCCACATACACCTCGTTGCCTCTTCCTTCTGTGTCAGCAACCCAGTTGCTGTACTCACCCCCCTGCTCATGCCTGCCTCTTGCCGCACTGTCACATACCACAGGTACCAGCAGCAGCAGTGCACCACCTCAGCAGCAGCTGTCAGAGCCCTGCTACGGCACCCTGTGCTCCAAGCACAGCAGGCAGGGTGCCTACGTCTACTTCCACAACACCACCCCCCACACTGTGCGCCTGATGTGGATAGACTACAAAGGACAGGAGGTGGCCTACGACACCCTGTTGCCAGGAGGGCACTGCATACAGCAGACCTTTGCCACACACCCATGGGTGGCGCGCGAGGTCAGCACAGCAACCCTCCTACCCATCAACATGCAGGAGGGTTTCTGCCCGCGCGTAGTCAAGTTCCAGCCACCCCAGCGCGCTCCTGCTGCTGCTCCTGCACCAGCACCAGCAGGAGCACCAGCACCAGCACCAGCAGGAGCACCAGCACCAGCACCAGCAGGGGCTCCTGCAGCAGCTCCTGCAGGCCCGCAGGACGCAGCAGCAGCAGGTGCTGCAGGACAGGTGCCGCAGCCTCTTCAACCACAGCTCCTGCAGCAGGAGTGGGTCACGATCCAGGGCCCACACATGCAGCACCGTGTCCCCATGCAGTGCGTGCAGCGCGCAGAGATCACGCAGCTCCCCGCTCTGGCGTGGGCCCCTGAGACCCACCCACACTTCCCACCAGGCTTCAAGGCAGCGGTCAAGGCCTTCCTGCTGTGCCACGCGCAGCTGCAGCAGTCTGTGGTCATACCCACAGAGCACACGCACTGCGCTGCAGGCAACAGTCACCTGGGCTGCATCCCCAGTGCCTGCTGCCTGTGGTAGTGGGCATGGCAGCGCCTTACAGCCCCCAGCACATGGAGCTCCCGCTGGCGCTGCGGCCTGATGTCCTGCCCACCTGCCTGGCAGAGGACCCAGAAGCCCCCCTGCCACCCTTTGCTGACGACCCCCCTGGTGACAATGAGGATGATGAGGATGATGAGTGGATGGTGGCAGCAGGGGATCTGCCAGGTGCAGGAGCTGCAGCAGCAGGGGCTGCAGCTGGTGGTGCAGGTGGTGATGCTGCAGGAGGTGCGGGCGCAGCAGCTGGCGGGGCAGCTGGGAATGGCTATGTGCCTCTGGCTGATGAGCCTGTGATGGATGAGGAGGATGGGGAGGGGGAGGCTTGGGAGGAGGCTGAGAGTGATGCTATGGAGCAGTAGGGGTTAGCGTTAGTGCCTAGTCTGGGTGATGTCTGTCATGTGCTGAAACTCCCTTGTCGGAGCACGGTTGTGCACTCCGAACGGAGGCAAAGCACTGTCTCAAAAGCCTGTGTCAGTTGCGACTTGCAGGTGCAGCTTTTTGTCTGGCCACATGTCAGGCCACCTGCACATGTGTATGTGTATGTTTTGAGTCCAGGTTTTCCAGGGGTCCCTGCATGCCACACCCCCTCTGTGCACTGTGCTGACGCTGTACGGCAAGGCCTGCCCTGGGTATCGTACTGACTGCGTTGACCTCAAGTTGTGCTGACATCATGGCTTGGCAGGATAGTTGATCACCCTTGTTCCTGCTGGTGGCCCCTTACCCTGTCTGGTTGTAGGGTGGCCTCAGTGTATCACCGATGTACCATGCCAAGCTTGCGTCTACTGTTCTGTTCTTTGATGGAGTAAGCCCTGATATTTGGGGGTCTGTGCTGATGGACTGCTTTTTGCGCCTGCAGTTGGTGCTATTCTGTCATGACCTTTGCATGTTTGCCACCAGACATGCCTTGAGGGACTTGACCGCTGGCATGATTTGATACACCGCCTTCTGTGTATCAGGCTGTGTATCAGGCGAGTGTGCGCCTGCTGCTTGTGTTGTTTCGTGTCTACTATTCATGTTTGACAGCCACCGCTAATGAGGCAGTCTGACCAGGTGGACATCTGTCTGCTGGACGAGTGTGCAGCTGTTGATCTGTTGAATGTGACTGCTGATATGCCTGACCAGCCACCGCTGGTGAGGCAGCTCAAGCTTCTGTCACTGTCAGGATACAGGGTCCTCGTGAGTGCACTTCAACAGTGGGTGAAGTGGACGAACATACTTGCGTGTGTGGCTGATGTGACAGAACTGCCAGGGTGCTGACTTGCCACTGTGGACGCTGGATGCCATGCCCGTGGTAGTGTGTACATTCCTGGACTCTTTGTACGGCACCGAAAGCCCACCTGTGCTAAGTTGATGTATGACTATGCTTTGTGTCTCCCTACCACCCGCCAACATTGTGTACACCCCTTACCTCCTGGACCCCTTTGTAGTGATTGCCTGTTGATATGTTGTGTGCCTTTTCCAGAGTTTTTCATCAGGACCAGTTGTGCATGGCTGCTGTTGTAGTTGTTTGTATAGCAATGTTTGTCTGTATGGCTCCAGGCCAGTCACTGTCCATGGGCCAGGCGGCATGCCATCAAGGCAACAGCCACTCAGTCAAGCTGCCGGCCTTATCATCGTGGGAGTTTTCTCAACAGCTGTTGTAAACTGGGTGCTGATCTTGTGTAGGGCGCTGAGCCTGACACATGGAGTGCCTGTTGTCCATGGTTTGTGCCGTTTTGGAACAGTTGTTCTATAGGATCAAATGTGCATGGCTGCTTTTGTAGTGTGTTGTATCACTTGGCAGGTTTGTCTGTAGGGGCTCCAGGCTAGGCGGTCATTGTCAATGGGCCAGGGGCTGCATGCTGTCAGTGCAACAGCCAGTAGATCAAGCGGCCTGCCTAAGTTTGTGGTGGTCGGTCGTATCATTGTGGAAGTTGTCTCAAAAGCTGTTGTGTGTTGGGCACTGGCTTCTGCAGGGCTCTGAGCCTACGTTGTGTGCCTTGAGTGCTCATGCATGCCGTTTGAATGCATGTTGGCCACAAGGCTTATGCAAGTAGACTGGAGGGGTGTGAAGCATGTGGAAGCCTGTGCCACACAAGCGAGCACCAGATTGGCTTGTGATTGTGTGAGCATTCTGATTGTGTATGCATGCAGAGACCCTGTGTAGTCGTGGTAACATTGTGCTAAATTCAAAATTGAGAAGCAAGTTGATGATCACAGTCCAGGGGTGTGGCCTACATTTTTACCTTTCACAAGCACCAGGCACACAACAAGCATGACACATGACTGGAGATTTGGGGCGGTGACACAACCAGCATGCACATGGCGTTAGGTCAATCAATCCAAAAGCTGACAGAGCCTGAATCACCATCAGTTCTACAACTGAGTCGTTGACATCAAAAGAAAGTCGCACACACCGATAACAGGTCACGGTCATGCACACATATGTAGACACGTCACGGCACTTTCCAAGCTGGTGCAGCAAACAAACAGAATATCACAGATCCTGTCAGGTGTCATCAGTGACAGATCCAGAAACCCAGGACAATGACGCTGCAAAGCAGCAATAATTGTGTGGCCACCAGCCCTACACCGTCATGGCCCGCACATGCACAACAAGCCTATGGTCACTCAGCACATGGCCAGTCAATACCCAGCACCATCTCGACCACAGCACTGCCAGCTAGGTGGATAATCAGGAAAGACCGTTGCCGAGTGAACCACGCACGGAGCATGCTGCGACATGGGAATCTGACACAGCCCCCCCCCCCCCCCGCCCACAGGAGTTGGCACTGCACAGGGGTCGCTTGCAAAGGCCGTATCACATCAAGCCCTGCGCAAAGATGTTGTCTCTGTTGCCAAAGTTGTAGCTGGCCCCTGGTGCCCGCATCGGCTTGTTGTCCAGCAGCACAGCATCCTGGTCAGCAAACACCACGGGATCAGCGGGTCCTACACAGCAACATGCGCACACCCTGTTGGTTAACAGCACGCTCGATGAAGGCACCGGAAAGGGCATCAGCCCTCCCACCCACAGACTGCACAGCACAGCATAGCACACCATCCTAGGCAAGCATGTAATGCAGCATCCATGTCGTGTGCAGCCCTGCGGCCCTCAACGCTTGAGCTGTACTGACGCACCTGCGGCACGACGTCGCCTGGCCGCTCCAGCGTGAGGATGTTTGTGATGTGGTCTGTCTTGTCACGCGGCCTCATCAGCTGCGGGCTGCGTGCCCTGCTGGCCACCTCGGCAGCAAAGGCAGGGCTGCGCAGCTCAGCCTGCAGCTCACTCACCTCATGGCGGTTCAGCGGTCCTCACCAACCTGACTCGGCAGCAGCAGCAGAGGCAAGCGCAACAAACAGGGTCAGATGGGCAGGTGGCGACCGGCTGATGCTGGCAAACCACAACCCACACAAAGCACAGCACTAACATTTAGGAGGTGCTACGTTTTGAAGCTGCTAAGATGGACAAGCATGATACAAGCACAGATGCCTGTCAAATGCTCAGTTTTGCAAGCTGAGAGCATTGTGCTGGGCCGCATAACATGGCCCGTCCTATTGTGCTCGCCACCTGCTGCTCCCCCCTGCTTGGCGCCCAACCCACCCCCGCGTCTACACACCCCACCCCACCCCTCACCTTTGGTGTGACCTGCCTCCTGTCCATGCGTCCCGCCTGCCTCAGCTGGCCAAAGTGGAAGCGGTTGAACTCATCATACTCTGATCGCGAGCGGGGGCTGATCATGTTCTGCAGGTAGTGGTTGAGCGGCACGGGGCTCACGGGCCGCCCGCCAGCACCCCTCCCTAGGTCCAGCTCAACCTCAGGCAGGTAGCCACCAGGGCCCAGCTCACCCAGGCCTGCCTGCGCTGCTGCTGCTTCTGAAGCAGACACCTGCCAGGCCATCAGAGAACCCGCAGCAAAACCGGCAGCAGGAGCAGGGGCAGATGATCATTGCAAACCAGTGAGCAAAGGGCAACCCATCCCCGAGATGGTGTGGTTGACGCTATGGCTGGCCACAGCACTCTGCAGCAGCGCATCGATATGCTCAATGTCAGCGGTGCAATCCCCCCCCCCCTTGCCACCACATTACAACACTCACATAGTCCTCAGCAGGCAGTGAGATCGACAGGCCAGCTGCGCGGCTTGCAGGCGGGTTGCTGACAACAGACGCCTGGTGCATTGACGCCGCTGACTGCGCAGCCTGCTGCCGCTGCCACGCAGGCTGCACTGCTGGCTGCTGCACGGGTGAGCCTGGACCTGCAGACTCCGGGTATGCTGCTGCAGCTGCTGCCTCCTGTGCCTCTGCGGATAGGGCGCCAGGGGCCTGGCAGGGTCACGACCAGCACAACGACAGGGTCAGCAGGGCCACAGAGACTGATTGAGCAGATGATGGCAACAACAGCGCACAACCTTCAGACCAGTCACTGTCACCCCCCCCCCCCCCCGCCCTCACTACACACACAGAGATGCAGGAGCACCAACACATGCTGCTGTCCTCAGCCCTATACCAGGCGAGCAGCCTTGTTGGCACAGGTCATGCTGCATCAGCTGCTCACCTGTGCGTCCTGTGCAGCCATCACCAGCTGCTCCAGGTCCTGCAGGAAGTTGAGGTACTGCACATAGCGGCCCGACACACCTGCCAGCACACAGCCGCGCAGCAACACCGGCAGTGAACCCACTGGCAGAAGCAGGGTGCAGGTAAGCATGTGCAATCAGGACTTCCCCTGCACTTACAGTCTGTGTTTGCGGCAGGTGTCTGCAGATGTGCTAGCTGTCTGATTCAGTCTGTGAAGTGAGTGCAGGAACTGGGTGCTTGGCTGCACCAGTGTCGGCAACTGCTGCTGGAGAGGCTGTGCTCCTACACACTGCTGCTGGAGAGGCGACTCCACACAATCAGCACGCTCACCGTATGTGTGCTGCAGCAGCAGGTCCAGCATGGTTGCTGCGTCTACTGCTGACAGCAGCGGCCTGCAGTGCGACTGCAGCCACTGCTCCAACTGCGCACGAGGCACAGCCCCCATGTTGGCCCTGAAACAGATGCACAGGCACACACACAGGCACATATGCACACGGGCACACTGATTACATGCACCAGGCAAAGCTAGCTCTCAGTCTGTGCAGGCATGCAAGCCATCAGGTGGGCAAGCAGCATGGCACCAGCCCATAACACAAGACACACCATGCTTGATTACAGCTACTGCTGCAGCCAACGAACCACCAGGCCGCACCTGTCCAGCTGTGTGCACAGGCCCAGCAGGGTCTGCAGGCACTCCGCATTCTGCGCCTGGCTGGGAGCAGCAGCAAACACCCGCCCTGGCGACTGCAGCACTGACATGGGCCGCTGCTGCTGCTGCTGCACCTGCAATCCTGCAAGTGCTGCGCTGATGGGCCTGACAGGGTCAGCACCAGGGGACCGGGCACTAGTGCCAGCCCTGCACAACCAACAACACAACACAACGCAGCACATGACACAGTCACCTCAACTTGCTTGTGACAGTACCAGCAGTGCTCACCAAACACAGCAATGTAAGTTGGATACTTGCATGCCTACCACATGCTTGGGAAAATCTGCTTTTGCGCAGGAGCAAATCAAGGCAGCCTCTCCACCCACCTGCTGGCTGCAGGAGCCTCATAGCCCTTCCATGGCGGCAGCGTCTGCACACATCACCAGGATAGACAACAGCATGCAAAGTCATGTTTAGCCAGCCCTCCGGATTTTATAGTATGGAACGAAGCAGTACGCATGTGCTGCATCTGTGGCGCTACAGCCCAACAGCCAGCAACAGGAAGCATGGCATTCAACTCTGTCAATCCAACCCAGCCCGCCAATGGTTGTTGTGCAGAGTAGCAGACATCATGTAATGCAATGTCTTGTCCGTGTGGTGTGCTGTGGACAACACCCTGCCTGTGTCCTGCTGCTGCTCACCGGTGCCAGGCCCAGCTCCAGGCCTCCACTAGCTGCTGCTCGAACACAAACTCAATGCGCCCAGCACGGTTGCGCACCAGCTCGCCAACTCCAGGCAGGGACACCTGCAGGCCGCGTGGCAGCATCCCATGCACATGGCGGCAACATGACAGCAGTATTGTGTGTGCCACAGCACAAGCGCTGCATGCAGCACTGTTGCTAGCATACATGTCGCTGACTGGATCCCACAGAGCTGCGGGGAGCAAGACGATGAGGAGCATCCACTGAGCCAGGGAGTCTGTGGATGAGGCAACACCAACACGCTCGACAGGCTTGCTGCACACTGCTACTGAGCACATCTGCAGCTTGATTGAGCCCACACCTTGTGCACCTGACAGGGATCAAGGTGGAGCAATCGTGCTAGACTCCATCCATTGCTAGAACTGTCGCTGCGCACCTGGACTGCATGGCCTGCAACGATGTGCATGGCCAGCCGCTGCAGCATCTCTGTGATCAGCCGCTGTGCTATGGACCTGTGGATCTGGGCATCCTGAGCAATCAGCTGGTAGTTCAGCTGAGTGACAGCTGCCCGATCTGCAACAGGATAACAGGGTGTGCCCCCGGGGCAGAGGATTCATTCAAGTCCTGAGGACACACTGCTGTTGCTATGTCGCGCATTGCAAGATGGCACCAGGGGCCGAAGTTGGCGGCATTGTCACTAGGCTTGAAAAATTGACTGTGCAGCGTGCAGGCTGTGCCAACTAGACCACATGCAACTCACTCAGCAGTCGAAACCTGCTGCGCTCCTGTGACACGCCCCAAAACGGCCATCCAGCAGGCTGAATGTGGGCCTCCAACGCTTGTACGTTGCAAACCTGTCCTCCAGAGCTTGTCCAACGACAAAGGTGCCCACAGCTGGCAGCAACACACCCTGGCGGTTGTACAGCACAGCAGCATCCCACAGCAGAGCGCTGGTGGTGGAATGCTCTCACCGACCAACACGCCACTACCGTCCAGCTGCATCACCATTACAGCGTAACGACATTGAAGCATCATACCTTGTGTGACTTGAGGCTGACATTGACGAAGTTGGCCAGTCCATTCCAGAGCTGCCGCAAGCTTGACAGGCTGATGTGGTTCCTCACTGCCCACACGCTGTTGGCAACCTCAATCACTAACCGTTCGGAATCATAAGCATAAGGAGGTCTGCCAAACAGCGTTGATGCCATCGGACGATGGCCTGGTGTTGCCCAGCTGTCAGTGTTGTTGAGGCATCTTCTGTGACCGTTTACATATGAAGCCTTGTGAGCGTGCTGCGCAAACTCAGACACCTCGTGCAATTGAAGAAGAAAAACGGAAGCATCTGAGAGGGTGGAGACGCCGTTTGGAGGCTTCCATAGTGACATCAGTTTGAAAGTGCAACAGCTCAACACTGGCAGTGATCATGGGGCCTGTGTTTGTATTACTGCAACAACAGTCCCAGAAAACCTTTGTGAGACGTAGTTCAAGCCAATGGGCACACGGGCCTGCAGCCTGTCTTGACTCCGCCACCTACAGCACCTACCAAGCAACGCGGCACACTTCACAAACAAGTCACAGTCCTAGTGACCTTCACCAATCAACCTGCCTCAATGCTAGGTCACGACGCAGCTTGCGCCGCTTGATACGAGACCCTGGCCGCAGCGGCTTCAGCAGCCGGTGCCGCTCGCCAGCCCTAGCAGTAGGGTTGGTGGGTACTGCTTCCCCCCGTGGGTCTTCCACATCTGCATCACGTACTGCTGCCCACAGCGCGTCAGCACAGCCAGGCGATGCTTCCTGAGCCGCGCACCAAGCAAGCCACCTAGGGCTGGGACAGCACGCCCCTGCCACAGCTTCACCTACTGCTGCAGGGTCCAGCACGCCCACATCCCTGTTGTTGCTGACAGCATCACCGCCCCACATCAGCTGCAGCAGCTCCTCACTGCCATCCCCCTCTACCTCATCCCACCTCAGCAGCCGCGGCTGCTGGGTAGAGCCCCAGTGCTGCTGAGGTTGCCGGTCCTGCTGTCGCGGCGGCGCAATCACAACTGCTTCAGGGCTGTCCTGCACAGTTGGCAGCCCCAGCAGCGGGCCAACTGCCTGCACCAGCCGCTGTGCTGACATGGCTGGCAGCACCAACAAGGGCACGCCAGCGCCAGCTGCTGCGCGCTTTGCTGTCGCGAGGTTGACATTTTTGCGCGTGCGCTTGCTGTAAGTGGTCAGCACCACGTCTGCGTCTGCTGTGCTATCCACCACCACCAGCACACCCTCAAGGTCTGCCAGATCGATTGCTTGGTACAGACGCAGGTCGTCAATGCCATACCTGGCAGGTGTAGCAACGCAAAGCAGCGCACCCTTGGTCCTTTGTTTGCAGGCTGGGAATGCCTACTTGCCCATGCACACAACAAGCAGACAACATGGGGCAACATGTGCTCAAGCAGGCAAATCAGCCTGCCAGGGACAAGCGACCAGCCGAATCAACTGTCGTGCAGCTGCCAGGGGGACGTCCGCTGTGCACACCCACCTCCAGACCCTCAGCACAGGTCCTGGGCCCTGCGCTCAGTCCGCAGCCTCCTGCCAATGTCCCACATCTGCTCCCCTGACAGCTGCAGCTTGTCTGCAGCAGCATAGCGCAGCCGCCTGCCGACAGGCAGTGCGTACTTGGGCTCAGCATCTGGGATGCTGGTGATGGGGGCTGACGAAGCTGCTGCTGATGGTGGCTGCGGCGTGCTGCCTGGTGCCAAAGCTGTGCCAATATGCTGGGTGGATGTGACCGGGGCACCAGCCGCTGCAGCTGCTAGCAGATCCAAGTCATCTGCTGCAGGATCTGGCTGTGGCAGCTGCTGCTTGAGCCGCCTTTGGCGCAGATGTGCCTGCTGCTGCCGTGGTGCCTGCTGGTCAGGCTGCTGGCGGTGCAGCTGAGTTGGCAGAGCAGTCGCTGGCCAAGAGGGGGTGGCTGTCCACTCAGGCCCACGGCCTGCTTGTGCAGCTGTCAGCTGCGAGCGTAGGTGACAACCGCTTTTCTGCTGTGAAATCAGACTGTGTTGGCAAAAGCAGCGTCCTGATAGAGGGGTCACTTGTGCCTTGCCTGCTGGGAAGACAGTAGCACTACTGCTCAACAGCGTGTGCATTCAAGCATCAGATCCCACAACGTCACTGATGAACGTAATCACAACCATGCATGAAGCAACTCTGTTGATGCGGACGCGCGGGTAAGTCTTCAAGACTTCAAGACAATGTCTTGGTGCATTACATAAGGTGGTTGCATGACGTAAGGGGCACGGTTCAGTGGGCCTTGGGTCTTCTGCCCCTTTTATGCATCGCTCCTGGTGTCGGTTGCATACATCCATCACTTCAACACAGAGAGTTGACCACATCACAGCAAGCATAAGGACTACCCTACCCACTCACAACAGTAGACACACCATCCACCAGCAGGTGACTGGACTGCAACAATATGTACCGTTGCCGGGGCTGCAGCCATATGTACTGTTGCTTTATTTTGCTGGTGTACCCTGCAGTCCATCGCCATGCACTTTCCTGCCATACATCCCCTGTCACAGCACAGCGCACGCATGTGAAGTATGCATGCGCAGTGACAGCAGCACCTCTTCACCGCCTGCTTGACATACTGCCGAGGCTGCCAATCAGCAGATAGTTGAAATTTGCACAGCTGCACCACAGGCCCCTGTGTCGCTCGGTGTTGTCCATGCTGTGCTTGCAGAAGCTTCTGCACCCCTGCATCAGCCACAGCTTTACTAGCTGCCATCAGCGCTCCGGGTACATCCAGCCGGAGCATCAAAGCAGCAGTCAGACAGCAGCAGCACCGCAGTAAGACATCCGCACGCAGCAAATCAGCAGCATGTTCAACGGTGAGCTGAAGGCAGCAGCCAACAAGCTGCAGCGTGAGCAGCAGCAGCGAGCAGAGCGTGACCGCCAGAAGCTGGCTAAGGAGAAGGCCCTGGCGGAGCGGCAGCGGCAGCGACAGGCGGCACGAGAGGAGGAGGGGCGGCAGCGGCGACTACAGGCAGCAGCGGCGGCAGCAGCGGTGAGCGATGTGTGCCTGCGATCTGCTGTGCAAAGTCGTAGCTTGCGATCTGCACCCCACTTGCCGGCGCTGCCGGCGTTGCCAGGCGTCATTCTCGCTCAAGCATGCCAGCTCCACCCCACCATACCCCATGCCACACTCCACCCTATATGAGTGCACTCAAACTGCTACCATTGCACTACCTCATTTTCCTCCTGCACCAGGAGGAGGAGCGGTTGCAGCAGGAGCTGGAGGAGAACCGTGGTGTGTCGCTGCACCTGCAGCTCGCAGCAGCACCAGCAGACATGGCTGCAGCAGCAGCACGCGGCATCAAGCGGGCCGCCGACAAGCTGCTGCTGCCAGCCTCTGCAGGGTCCAGCCTGCTCAACCAGAATGCCAGCAAGAATGGCACCATGCTGTTTGAGGTGGCAGCCAGCAATGGAGGCAGGACACATGCAGGGGTGCTGGAGGTGAGGGGCCAGGGAGGGGATCATGAAGGTGTACCTTACAGTGGCAGGTTCTGCAGGAGTGTAGCAGATTGATGTTGGGGTAGGGTGCGGGGTAGGGTGGGGTGTAGGGTGGGGTACTCAGCAGCTGTGGAAGTAGCAGCTAGCATCAGTAGGGGGGTGCATGGGTGTGTGTCCTGGTGCAGGGTGTGAAGAGCAAGCAGGTCTTGCAGCTGCCAGTGCTAAGCACGGTTCGCGCTTGTGACAGCTATCGTTGAACAGTCCCCGTGTGTCTGCTGCCGTCACTGCTGCCGTCCTGTTGCCGTCACTGTTGCCGCTGCTGCAGTTCACAGCCCCCGAAGGTGTAGTGTGCTGCTGCCGCCGCCAAAGGTTGCCAACTGCCTCTGGGGCCTACCAGACCAGCAGCAACAGCAGCAGCAACAGCAGCAGCAACACTTCTCCAGCAGCCTAACAGCAGCTGAAAATCCATCAGCAGCAGCAGCAGCAGGCTCCAGCAGCAGCTTACAGCACACGGGTGCCACCAGCAGCAGCAGCAGGTGCAGTGGGCGTGTGTACATCCGCTACAAGCTGCTGCCGAAGGGCACGTATGTTCGGTTCCAACCTGAGCTGCGGTCCTTCCATGATGTCGTTGGTGCTGATGCTGAGGTGATGAAGTCAGCACTGGAGGCCAGCCTCATGGGCTACTGCACACTCAGCGAGGGAGACTGGGTGCAGGTCAGGCGGGAGCAGGGGAAGGCAGGGAGGGAGGGAAGTGGGTGCAGGTCAGGCGGGAGCAGGGTAGGGAAGGTGGGGAAGTGGGTGCAGTCTGCATGCCTGTTGCACACCTGACAGCCTAAACATGGCAGCATTGCCAGGCATACAGCATAGGCAGCCTCCTGTGGTGGGTGATAGGGGTTGTTTGTGCACTATGCGTCTGCTGTGCCACTGCTGTTTTTTACCCACCTCCTTCGTGCGGCTGCAGCCTGCCTGCCTGCTGCCCGTGCCGTGTGTAAAACCTTGGTCCTGCCCTGTCACCTATCATCTGTTTCCCAGGTGCAGTATGAAGGTGTGGAGTACAATCTGCGGGTGTTGGAGCTACAGCCAGGCCCTGCAGTGTCTGTGATAGAGACTGACATTGCTGCTGACGTGGGCCCCTCCATCGAGACTGAGGGCTACCTCAGGCGCAGGCAGAGGCAGCTGCAAGGGAGGCGGAGCGGCAGCGCCAGGCGCAGGAGCAGGCGGAGCGGGAAGCAGCGGAGGTGAGGCCTGGCTGGAGGGCGGCACTGCTGTGTTGCTATGTGGTTTGTGTGATCTGTGTGATTTGCGCCTGCGTAATGTGGGTTGTGATGCAGTGCAGAGAGGGGTTGTGGAAGCAATTGGTTGTGCAGCAGTGATAGAGGCTCCAGTTGCAGATCCCCTAGAGGAGCGTGGTGGTCTACAGCTGCAGGAAGTTTGCCGTCTGTACGTGGCGCAGTAGACAGGGCTGAATGCGCCTGCACCGCCTGCAAGTCAGGCACAGCAACAGTGGTCGAGGCACTACAGGAACTGGTTGTCTCTTTATGTCAAAGCGCTCAAGGGCGCGAACGCTGCAGCTGCATCCATCCTTGACAGCCCCCTGACCCTGTCGATGTGTGCCTCTTTTCTTGCTTGAGGCACACTCCCCTTCCCTCCTTCCCTCCTTCCTTCCTTCGTGTCCTCTACCTTCCGTATCCCCTTTTCCACTCTGTTCTGCAGGCCCTTGCTGCAGAGGAAGCAGCGGCGGCGGCTGAGCAGCAGCGCCTCGCCGAGGAGACAGCCAGGCGGTTGCAGGTCAAGGCTGAGAAGTCAGCCCTTGTGTCACCAGAGGTGGCCGCGGACAGCCCTGAGCCCCACACCTCACTGCTGTTCAGGCTGCCTGACGGGACCAAGCTGAACCGGCGGTTCAGGCTGGTGCAGACGGTGCAGGAGCTATTTGACTACCTGGACAGCGAGGTGGGTGGAGGGAGGGGCATGGACATACGATATTGCTGTACCGTGTGTGTCTATGTGTGTGGTGGGTGGACCAATGCAGGGGTGGGTGACGGCGAGAAAGGGGGCTGGAAAGGGTTGGGCAGGTGGGGCACATGGGGGGTTGCCTCAAGGCCCCAGGTAAATGAGCAGGGGTGGCAGCCAACGTCAGGCAGGCTTCAGTGCCCTTCACATGTGCAACAGCAGGTAGCAGCAGAAGCCTGGCGCAATGTTGTGTTCATTGCTTACGTCTGTGCTCATGTCTGCCAACATGCAGGGTGCTGGTGGGTTGTGGCCTGACAGTTACAAGCTGGTGCTGCAGTACCCTCGCCGTGTGCTGGAGCACAGCGCAGGCAGCAGCAGCCTGCAAGAGGCCGGCTTTGACACCAGCCAGCAAGCAGTGTTTGTGGAACACATAGAGTGATGCCGCTGGACGTATGTACATGCATGTTGCAACCGCGCAATTGAGACATGGCTTCTATGGGTTGTGGTGTAGTGTAGCAACTGTACATTGTACTGCTGCCGTGTGTGTACATCTCACAGGGCTCACAGGGTGACTGAAGGGAGCTGTACTGTAGGCCACACGTCCAGTTTCAGGTTGTGCTGCATCCAAGTTCTGTAATTGGAAGCAGGCTGCAACATTGCCTGCCTGATGCTGTGTTTCGCGGTTGGTGACATGAACGCATTGATGCACATGTGGCATCCACAGTGGCAGCGAAGTGACCATTGCCCAAAACACATACATGTGCGGTGGGGGTGGTTGAAGGCATGTGTCGCTCCAGTGAGCAGCGCAGTCTGCTTCGCTCTCTGTCTTGCGTTGAGATGTGCTGCACTTGGTAACTAGTTCGCTGCAGTGCTCTTAGCTCAACTGCATCACTCTGGCCAGCATTCGTTACATCAGCCGAGTGACGGCCCAGCATTACTATGGCATGGCTGGACAGTGTGTGACCACTCTTCAGCAGCCAGCATTAATTCCACCTAGTGTACAGCAGGGCAACACAACCACTGCATATTACTGTACAAAGTGACCACTGGTCGCTCTCGCACATGACAACTGGCTGCAAAAGCAGCAATATCAAGGCACAACATGACACAACATGAATGTGTGTGCTTGTTGCAAGGGCCTGCACAGTTGAGAGGGTCTCTACTGCGTGAAGACACTATGTCATTGTGCGTGATAGCTACAAAGCAACAGCCAAAACACAGCGTCACAGATCAGCATGCATTCTGGCAAGTCTGTCACTAGTGCCGCCGTCCTCAAGGTGTGTGGGTAGCCCCAAGTCGGGTGGTGGGCCTTGGGAGGGCAGGGTCACGCTGCGCCCCCGACCGGCATGGTGTAGTCATATTGTATGGTGGGCACCACTGACGCGATAAACTGAGGAACAGCAACAGGTACCTGCACAGCGCAACACCACGCACCAAGGCAAGCCAAACAATCAGGACAGCCGCCTTGGCCCATGTATGTATGGATGCGCATCCTGCTGTTGGGTGCTGCTAAACCGTGGGACCAATCACTGCAGCAGCTGACACTGCGCGCGCGCGTTAGCCAGCAACACGGACCGCAAGACGAGCAGTGGTAGATGACGGCTGTGTAACAAACCAGCGCAGCACCACAGTGCACACATTGGCCCCATCCAACCAACCCACTCACTGTTCCAGTTTGAGCTCGCTGCCCCCTGTGGCCATGTTGTCTGCCAGTTTCTTCATGACCTCTGCGTGCCTGCAGGGGTGGATGGAGGCTGCGTTCACCGACAGGTTAGGGTGGGGTCCACGGTGATGGTCTTCTGGGCATGCTCTGCTGACACATCCTGGAGCACCTGCACCCAGCAGCAGCAGCAGCAGCAGCAGCAGCAGCAGCAGTAGCAGCAGCAGTAGCAGCAGCAGCAGCAGCAAGCAAATCAGGGCATGACATGCACAAACACCACCAGAACAGCAAGCATTGTGCTGAGCACAGCCACAGGAAACAGGACCGAAGCCTATCACACAAAGTCTAGTATCTGCAATGGAAGACGACAGCGAGCTGTGGAAGCTGGGCCATGATCCTCCTGCAGACTCCTGCTTACTTGACAGGCTCTGCTGGCCTGCTGCCGGTCGTGACTCTTGCCATCTGCCGTGCCCGCTTTGCATCTCCCGTGCCCATCATCACGACGCAGGCACGTTAGGCTCCTGTGCATGCAAGCACTCCAAGCACACAACCCCTGTCCTGCTGCCCCTTACCTGCGTCTCTTTCCCTCCCCCCACCCCCATGGTTACCCCCCTCCTCCCGACCACAACCCACCTCCAGTCCGGATGGGGGGTTCCAAAAGTGCTGTGGGGCTGCGGGTCAAGCACATTTGCGTTCCTGCTCACCTGCTGTGTTGTGAGTGGCTGTTTGGCCTCATCAAAGCCCACCAGCCAGAATCGGGGCACCTGGTAGTACTGGTCGTAAGTGATGTACAGGTCATATGTGCGCGTCACCTTGATGCCACCACCACCAGCAGCAGCAGAGGGCGCAGGCAGCGCAGCCTGAAGGGCGGCAGGCACAGGACAAGCCAAAACAGAGACACGTTGGGCGTAGGCGGGAGGGATGGGCAGCATGAGCACGGAGCTAGTTCGCAAAAGAAGAACACACAGCCACAGCACACGTCACATCCCACCACAGCGCACGTCTCAAGCCAGCTCAGCTCGCTCCCTCGCTCCCTGCCTCCCACCTTCCTCCCTCCCTTGTCCTCTCCTTCTCTCCCTGCCTCCCCTCCCCCCTCCCAACCCTCCTCACTCCCGACCCTCCTCCCTCCCTCCCTCCCTCCCTCCCTCCCTCCCATCCCTCCTCCTTTCCACCCCTTCCTCCTTCCACCCCTCACTCCCTCCACCCCTCCCTCCTTCCCCCTTCACTCCCCCCCTCCCTCCCTCCCTCCCTCCCTCCCTCCCTTCCCTCCCTTCTGCAACCCTCCCTCCCTCCCCCTCCCTCACCCCTCCCTCCCTTCGCTCCCCCTCACTTTCAAATCCCCCTCACCCCCACCCTCTCACCTCGTCCTCAGGCTCGACTATCTCCAGGTCATCTATGTCAGGCACATCATCCTCACACACACCAGCTGCTGCTGCTGCTGCTGCTGCTGCTGCTGCGGGGCCCCCACTGCCCCCCACACCCGCCGCTCCACTGCTGCCAGCTGCTGCTGCTGTGGAGGGTGCTTCATCCAGGTCTGGTATGTCGTCCTGTCCTGCTGCTGCTGTTGACGCTGCTGCTGCTGGGTCCTGGTGTGTTGCCACCCAGCCCTCGTCATCACCACCCAGTGCAAACTCGCTGCGGGGGTCATATCGCTCCAGGTCAGTGGCACGACTCAGGCAGGGCACTGACACAGCAAGTCAGCAAGACAGCAGCAAAAAGCGCAGGTGTTTGGCATGCTGTGGGACTACAGCCGGGTTGCTGGCAGAAGCTGCTTGCTAGTTGGGCCTCACGCAAAGAGCTAGCACCCTGCAAAGAAAGCTCAGATGCTGGCCGCCCCATATGCTGCTGGGTGGCCTAGGTTGGTGCAAACCAGCACAAGCCAGCAGCACAGAAACCTTCACGAACGTCATCAGCTTGTGGGTTACAGCCTTTCCTGTTGCTGCTGCCAGGTGTGGCCACTCACCACCGCGAGTGACCAGGTACTGCTTGTCCTGAGGAAGTAGTTGCGTGCCTTGCTGGGGTCACCAGACTCCCTGCAGGAACAGACAGCGGGTTGAATCGACAGCTGAGCCTTCCAAATACCCTCCCAGTATACCCCACATGGTACTGGCATGCCCACCAATGTTATGTGTTCCCCACCTACCCTAGGCGGCCTGCAGGTGTTGCTCACCACTTCCATGTCGGGCATGCACGTACTAGGTAGTCCCCAGCTATTACAAACTCTTGGGGTGTGAGCACCTGCAGCAGAAATACGCCTGCGATCAGTTGTTCTCAGCTCTACTGCTGTTGATGCTGACTCCCCCTGCCCTCCTTGCTCACCCGCTTCTCCTCAAACTGAGACTTGGCAAGCGGAGGAAGAACTGCCTCCGCTGTCTTTTTGTAAATGCCGTGTATGGCGTTCCTCATTGGTGCTGTCGAAGCACTGGACACTCAACAGAAACACTGGATCGGACGAGAAGCGTCTGGACGGCGAAGACAGATACCAAATCAACACTGAACGTGAATAAGCGATGATTCCTGCATTGGGATAGGGCAGGGTACAGGTCTTGGACTTGAACGGACCTTGGACATGAACGCAACAGCCTTGTGGGGAGGCTCCATGCCTGCAAAGCTATCCCCCCCCCACCCCCCAAACCACCACCATCCTACACACCACCCTGCCAGGCTGTCCTTCTAGCGCTATATGCGCAGGTGGTCCCTTGCCAGCGGGTGTGCTGGTGTGTGGGACTGCTGGGGATTGGACGCCCGTCTCCAAGCGGTCCACCACAAACCTAAGACCAGGGGGGGGGGACGCACAGCCTATTCTTCGGAGGGGGGAGGGGTCGATCGGAGAACGAGCCTATTTTTCGGAGGGGGGAGGGGTGCAGCGGCCTGTCCCAGGGGGAAGCAGCAGTACCTAACAACAGCCTAAAACCGACACGGGGGGAGGGGTCTGTGCGCCAAACAGCATAAATTGACACAGGGGGAGGGGTTGAAGCAAACTTGGCGCCCCCCCCTGGTCTTAGGTTTGTGGTGGACCCCCAACACATGGTATGTGCATTAACAGACCATATGGCAACCAGCTGAAGCAGCCACCACCAATGCTGTTACTGTTGCTGTTGCGTGGTTCAGGCTGTCCTAAACGCCCCATAGGTCAACGAGTTTCTCAAGCCCGCAACTGCCCCACGTTGCACGTTGAGGCTTGAGAAACAAGGGGAACCCTTTCGTCAAACTCTACTTGGCACAACACCCTGTCACATGGCCTGCCTGCTGGCTAGGCATTTAAATGCAACTTGTATCCGGCACCCGGCCGGCACTGCCCTCACCTCAATCCACTGGCAGACACCCCGACTTGTGCTGTGGCTGCAACTGCAACAAGGCTGCCACTCCTGCTGCTTGGAATCTGCTCTATGTAGCGTGAGTTAGCATCCAGTACACCGCGTAGTGAAGTACTCCGCTGATGGGTCTATGCGTTGTCAAGAGTACACCAGACACAACATATGTGTATACACCCCATGACGCGCAACACTTGGTGGTTGTACTACATCTTAGTAAGATCGCAGGTGCTGAAGCTGCCGTGTCTGTCAACAAAAGGAAGTGGTTGGTGATGCCTATGCATGTGCAGCTGAAGCTAGCACTAACACTTGGTGGTATGAATGCTGCTGCTGCATGCTGCTGTTGCTCCAGGCCCACTGCGTGCATCAGTTACAGTTCACAGCATCTGCAACACTAGCCTGACCGTACTGTCATGTGGTGGTGAGAAGATTCAGTGCAGATGGCTAACCCCGTCGCTCACACCTGGCCGGTTGTGGTTTTTGCTGTTGTTATTTGGTGTTCCTGTGGTTTAGCAGCTTGCACCCCTGGCAGGCAGCCTAGCCAGACCTGCAAGGCCTATGCAGTCACTTCAAGGCTTCAAGGCTTGAATTTTTGGCATGATGTTGCGCTGTTACACAATGGAACCTTGAATCCGCAGCCGCCACTGCCAGGCATACTGAATGGCAGGCAAATTGACGCACATGTAGGACCAAACACCAGCAATACAGCACACCCAGGTTGATAAACGCGACAGCTTGCTGCGCGCTGCACCTGCTGTGCTGCAATGGTCTGCACAACGGACATGCTGCACACTGCACAGTCATGTTGCTTCTGACTTTCGTGTCTCTCGAGGAACAGCACACGCACCATATACAAGCTGCTGGCCAACACGGGCTAGGTGGTTGCAAGGACTGCGCATGCAGCCCCTGCCTGTACAGCCAACACTAAGCCCTATGGAAATGAACCCAATTATTGAGGCCCTGGGCATCTGCACAGGGCAATAGGAAGTAAGTGCATGAAGCACTGATGCATGCTGTCAGCAGGCAGTTATCAAGCAAAGCAAGAGAGCAAGTGATGCTACACACCAGTCTCAGGCGGTGCAATAGCAATAAACAAGGGCCAAGGACGAGCAAGACTTGGACACCCACCACAAGACCACAACACATCTTCCAGCCACCATGCTTTGCAGCAGATGACTACTACATGATAAACCTCAGCCTAAGCCCAGTGTCGACTTGGCAGAGGCCCAGTGTTGATTAGGCAAAGGCAGTGAGCAAAGATGTGCTCTGCCCAACTTTTATCACTGTGCCAGTCCTTGCTGGCAGTCATCATTTTGTTGTCTGACAAACACGTGCATCACCATGGTGACTGCTTAGACAACCTTTATGGGACGACAGCATGCACACATGCCGTCAACACTACAGCACCACGTGCACAGTGCAGGGGCTATTATCGCTGAAGGGAAATAAACACACATGCAACACAAACATGCACCAGCAGCTTGGCGCTGTGTACTGCTGGCATTGCACACTCTTTTATCATCGAACACAACGGCCTGGCTGCCGTTCTGCAGCATCGGCACCTACACAAGATGTGGCAAAAAGTCCATAACAAGATTGGCTGCGGATACAACAACAATGGCAAGGTAAGCACACCTTTACCACTTGAGGCTGGCCAGGCCGTCAGTCACGCCTGTTGTGGGCAGGCTGAAGAAGGAGCGGGTGGCAATGGCATCCACACCGCCCCTGAAGCTGCAACTGCCAGCTGCTGCATCAAACACAAAGCCCCAGCACACGTTGCTGTTGTCGCACAGCTTCTTGCAGTCGGCCCTGTTGGTGTTGAGTGCCCACTGGGCACCGCCTGTGACGAAGGTGCGTGCGTCGCTGCCCAGGTTGGAGCCTGCAGCCTCCCAGTCGCTCTCTGCAGCTTGGGTGATGGAGCAGTGGGCGTAGTAGCCGCTGGACATCATCTTAGCGCCCACGATAGCGCTGGCAGGGTCCTCAGCGCCCACCACGCTGGATGCGGAGCCGAGTGTGCTGGGGGGCAGCTTGTAGAGCAGCTGCTTGCCGGTGGCCACGTCAGAGGCTGCGGGAGCCAGCACCATGGTGTAGCATGTGTTGGCTGTGACGTCGTACTGTGCCATGCAGCACTGGTCGGTAGGACAGCTCCCAATGCAGGCTGCCAGGTTGTTGGCGTTGCTGCCTGCCCCCAGCAGGGTGCTGCCTGGTACCACGTAGGCCTGTCCAGCCTCTGGTGACAGCTGGCTGCGGAGGGGCACGCAGGACTCCTTGTCAAAGGAGCCCTGGTACAGGGTGGTGCCATCGCTGAGGTAAATGTCGCCGTTGCCGTCCACAGGAGTGTAGAAGCTAGTGGTGGGGCAGGTGGTGCAGGTGGTGTCACCACCGGGGTGGAAGGAGCCGTAGGCACACACGCTGCAGGTGGGGGAGCCATTCGCCTTGCCGTAGCCAGCCACGCACACTGCAGAGGGGGACAGCGGCAGCAGCAGAAAGGGAGCGCAACAGGCAGGTGCACACACACAGTCAGATCACAGTGCCACAAGGGCTTGCAACAACAACCGTTCAGCTTGTGCTGATGACTGCTGGTTTGAAGACGCGGCAGTGCTACAAAGCACCATTCATTGCTGTTGGAGGGCAGGGAGGGTGGCCATGGCTCATAAAGCTCATCTGGTGCTGCTGTGCTGTCGGTGCTGGCAGGGGGAGTGAAAAGCCATGAAGACAGCAAGCACACAATGTATCAGCAACGACCAAGCCTGCAGCTGCTGCTTGCCACTCACCGTCACAGGCTGTGCTGTTTGATGCTCCTGGCTCCCTGGTGCTGCTGCCTGCTGGGCACTGCTGGCACTTGGAACCGGGAGCACCTCCCTCGCCGTAGTAGCCGATGGGGCACTCCAGCACTGGCAGGTCGACCAGCTCGTCCAGGGTCACATCTGTGTTGGGGTTGAAGGCGTCGGTGGTGTTGGTGCTGTTGACCACACCGAAGCCGCCCTTGACAATGCACTCGGTGATGAACCTCTGCTGGCTGGCGTTGTCTGCGGTGGTGCGGCCTGCAGGGCACTGCTGGCAGGGCTTGCGGCTGCCCTTGGCAGAGTAGAAGCCGGGCGCACAGCGACTGGCACCTGCAGGGGGAGGGAGGCAGCACAGCAGGAGCAAGAGCAGGGTGGGTCAGGCAGAGCCAAACACTGACGCAGGAGCCAGCCAACGCTTGAAGGAAAAGCCACAGCAGCAAGAGATACAACTTGAAGCACGGCGCCAGCACTGCTGTTGCTGCAGGTCTTGTTGGTGGCTGCCAGGTCAGGCTGTGCGACATAGTGGATGGACGTCCAACATAGGGGGGCAGCAACTTCCTGGGCAATCAGCAACATATATCACAGAGCCTGTTGGGTGCATGGTGCTCACCCTCGGAAGCGTAGCCGAATCCATCGTCGTTGACACACACATCACTGTTGTTGACCTTGATGGCGCCGTCGGTGATCATGTTACGTGCGCAGGGCTTGCAGGGAGCGGCAGCCCATCCGTAGACCTTGCCAGCAGCACCGTAGGTGTTGATAGGGCAGTCCTTGCCCACAAACTGGTTCCTGCCCTGAGCAATCATGCCCATACCAGCCTCAATGACTGCAAGACAAAAAGACGGCAACATGAGGCAAGGAAAATAGGGTGAGACGGCATGCTTGGTGTCGTGGCAAGCTGTTGATGCAGTGAAGTGTGATTCAAGGGGGTTGCCGGCAGCTGCAGCAGCCTGCTGCAGGGGCTGGGAAATGCTGCATCATGTTGCACATGTCCTGTCAGCGCCATGCTGGCACCCTTGCAGCTGGACTGAGCTGACTGCCAGGAGCTTGTGCAAGGTGGTTGCGCAAGAGATGGCTGCAAGTCAGCAGCTGCTGTTGTCAAGCATTGCTCAACCTCCCAAACCGCAGCGCTGCAGCACTCACAGCAAGAGGCAGAGGTAGCCCTGACCAGTGAGCCGTTGGCTGCCTTGGGGTTCTCGTCCAGGTCCCTGGGCTCACTGCCAATGCCCTCACCACATGCAGTGCAGGTCTCGGCCCTAGGGTCGTTGTAGATCACCCATCCCTCCCTGAAGTTGCCAGAGCCGCACTGCTGCATAGGCTGGTTCTGGACTGGGATGAAGTAGCCAGGAGGGACCACTGCAAGGCAGGAAGCAGAGTGAAGGCAAGGAGGCAGCAGCAGCAGCAGCAGCAACATGAGCACATCAGCAGTCAGTACACCATCAAGCCTGCACCGTGCCACTCTGGGCCAGAGTACCACCCCAAGGGCCCGAGGGGTGAAAGAAGCCACTTGCAACAACATGAATCCCAATAACCATGATGACAAATGGTGTACACATGCCATGTCTGTCAACTCAAGTTGCAGAGCTTCTTTGGGCATACAAACCACAGAGCAGCACATGCGTATGGAGTATCAAGCTTGCTTGAGGTGGCCAGGCCCTGTTTGACCGACTCACCGCACTCCTCAATGGACTTTGCACCCTTGACTGTCGTGACTGTGGCTGAGGGGCAGGACACGCACTGGCCCCTGAGGGAGTAGAAACCGATGTCGCACATAGTGGCGTTGGGCATGCCCTGTCCAGGCTCGGCGGTTGGTGGAGTGACAGTGGAGGGGTCGGTGACGTCCTCAAAGGTGTCGACACCATATCCAAGCAGCACCACGTTACAGTCTGAGCGCAGGCCCTTGCCGGCGCCGTCAGTGGTGATACCGGGGTTGCAGGGCAGGCACAGGGTGCCGACAGCAGCGTCAAAGTCCACATAGTTCTCACGGTAGAAGCCCTGGGGGCAGATGCGCACCAGGCCCTGGCTCATGAACCTGCCGGGAGGGATCTCTGTTGGAGGGTCAGAGGGCAGGCAGCAGAGGGACGGACGGCAGCAGCAGCAGCAGGCGGTTGGTCAGGTGTTGGCTGTTGTCCGCAGTTGAGTAGTCGGGCAAACCGTTATTAATTTTCCTGTGACAGCGCCAGCCAGTCAACAGCAGCTGGCAGTGGAGCATTGGCTGATGTATGACACACGCTGCAGGTGCTGGAAGCTGCTCTGCATGTACATTCCCTGTGCATGTGCAACGCCAGCAGCACGGCTACTCACTGCACACAGTCTTTTTTGATGCACGCTGGCCGGCGGTCAGTTGGTTTGCAGGGTTCTCCTCCAGGCCAGACTGGCACCTCAGGCACTTGGACAGGCGGTTGAACTGGGGGGCGTACTCAGAGGTGGCACAGGGGCTGCCGCTGGTGGGAGAGGTGCGTGCGTAGCCTGCAGGAGCCAGGCAGTCGGACTGGCTGCGTGCGCCTGTGTTCCTTGTGACCAGGTTGTCGCCGCAGGTGGCATTGGAGCCCCTGCTGGTGGGGTTCTCCACCTTGTCTCCTCCGGGGCAGTACTGGTTGGAAGGGCAGCGGGTGCAGGACTGTGCAGCGCTGTCAGCCTCAAAGAAGCCACGGGGGCACACTGCAAGGGAGGAAGCAGTTGCAGGGGCAGATCAAATGCGTGTGTTAGTCAGTGCCTCCAATGTTGAGAACAAAGACAGAGGGTGTTTGTCAGAGTGCCTGCCAAAGTAGCTGTTGATCCAGCACACTGTCAGACCACGATACGTCAGCACAAGGCAACGTCAGGAAAGCAAGCTGGTGAACAGGAGAACCAGTCAGTACTGCCAGCCTGGTCCACAGGAACACCAGTCAGTACTGCCAGGTTGGCCACTCACCACACTGCAGGATGTTGTCCTGTCCGCTGGCATCCACCACAGGCTCGTAGTTGGCCAGGCAACGCAGGCACACCCAGCGGGCGACACCCATGATGTTCCTGGTGGCACAGGCACCCTGCTCACACTTGGGGATGGTGCCCAGGCAGCCGTTGGAGTTGGACAGGGCTGCATCCTGGGCCAGCTGGCGGGCATCAGAGCCAGCAAACAAAGCAACGGTGACCACAAGGGCCACGACGACGTGACAGCGCATGTTTGTGGTGTTTGTGTTCACAGTTGTGCGTTTGTGAGGTGAACAGCAGGGACAGGTTGACTTCACAGCTGCAAAGAGTTTGGATCAGAAGCAGCGCTTGTAAGTGTCAAGCTAGCCTGAAGTTGTTGGACCGAGATCAGGTATCAAATCAGGTGTCACAGGGTCTTCTTATAGCAGACCGCTGTCACACCGGCACGGAGCTCGCCCACAGTACTCGGATCCGTCTACGCCATGTACGCATACGGTGGCGTACAGGCAGCGACCGCTGCAGCATGGCTATTGAACCATTTAATTCTTACATTTACCGAAGCATCCTGGCTTTTGGCGCTGGTCAATGTACGATACATCATCCGTATTCATGGATATATGTACGGGCAATGTCACACCGGCAAGAGGTGCTGTTGAGAGCAGGCGCAGTCAGGCAGTGCTTCGTTATCACCAAGGTTTGTGAATTGTCGAGCCTGCATGTGCTGCGGTGGCGCTGTAGCGTATTAAGAATCATGGCTCACGTTCAGATCATTGGTGGGTCTATGCCTGGCATTGGAGCATCACCCGCAAGGCACTCGTCATGTGCCTGAATTCGGAGTCAGAGGAATCATCCCCGTGCTGAAGGGCAGGGAGTAATAAGGGAGGAATAGTAGCCTACTGAACGAGAGACCCGCATGAACGCTGCCAGACTGTGCCAGGAAATGTAGCACTACAAGGCTCACAAGCAAAGCAATTCACATAACACGGAACTGCTTACACTAATTTGGGCAGCCACTCACACAGCAACGCTGCACCACAGGCATTGGCCAACAGCTCATATAGCTCCAGAGCAGTCCAACAAAACGACAGGAAGCGCCACCTTGTGTTCAGGCCTAATGTTGGTGATGGTGCCAGGACAACACTGCTTTGCAGCAGCACATCAAACCTTGGCAATCAGGCACCATGACTGGAACGGGCAGTAACTCTTCACATCACCCCGATCTAAGCAATGAGGGTGCAGGACAAGTGCGTGGCAGTGTGCAGGGGATGCACGCATGTCGCACGTATTACGTCAGTAGTACTGACACTCACAGGATGCCACAACACACTAACAAAGCAGTGAGCACCGGAGTAATATGCACCCAGCCGACAAGCAGCAACAACCGAGCATCCCTGCGGCACTTGCCACTCACTACGATTTACAACCCAAACCCTCTGCCTGTAGCACCTCTCAGACGCTGCATCACACTTCCAAACACACCCAAATACCACTCTGGACATCCCACTCTAAGCCTCCTGAGGCCCTCAGCCAGGACCCCTGCCTGCCGAACCCACCTCTCTGCAATCTTGTTGTACAAAACACACCTGCCTGCCAGCTGCCATTGGCAGCTGACCCACTTGCGGGCAGAATCGCTTCACGAGGCAGCAACAACGTGAGAAGCAATGTACTACCACAGTAGTACAGCTGCATGGACAGGGTGCAAGACCAGAGCCCGTGCCTCAATCTGTCAGGGCACTTTGTCAAACCTGCGCTACAGAGACACACACCAACAGGGTGCATGCTATAATGTTTCTGCATGCTATTCACATGCATGTACAGCAGCAACAAGGAAGCATGACGCAAACATGCTACATGCACCAACATTTGCATGGGCAGTGCAGGCTTGCAGCTGCCAACACCACTCACCCATGCGGGTGCACTCAACAACATGCAGCAGTCCCAGCAAACCAGGATGCAGTGCAGCCAAAGTGCCCACCGCCCAGCCATCATGTGTTGCTGCACCCACAATGGATTATGTTTCACCCACACAAACGACATACATGTATGTTTGTACATAGCTAAGCGCCACACGCAGCTTGCATACCAAACACAAGCTTAATCTCAAACACACACAAACCAAGCTTCCATTTTAGGGTCACCTTGATGGTGCAATGCCATCCACCACAAACTCTGCCTCGGGCCCCCGGCAATTGGGTTCGCCTAATTACGCTGTGTGCGGCCAGCCGGTGGGAGTCCGCCCCCATGGTAAAACCAACAAACGAAAAAAAACATCCACAGGCAGGTCAGCAAGCGGGAGGCAGCCATGCAGACTTCATCTCCCACACCTGACCGTCAAACAGTGCACCCCACTGCCCTGGCTGCGGCCAGCGGTCTACAGCACTGAAGCACCTCTCGTCCTTGCACCCGCTGCTGCTCCACAACCTGCACCACCAGCAATACATCCCAGTGATCACACTCGGGGGCTTCAGCACTTCGGCAGTCCGGGCAGCAGCAGTCCGGTCCACCGCAAGCCCCGCAGTCGGCTCTGGGGGTATCGCCCAGGCAGAGACCCCCCATGCCACTGAGTCATCCAACGGATATACACGGCTAGTGATGCGCGCAAGCCCTCCCATGGCGAAAACCTCAACCACACCATGGTCCACCCACACAGACAGCTGCAGGGGGGTGTCAGGTGCCGCCCATGCCTTGCTTTGGTCGACCGGCAGAGGCACAGGTCCACCCTCCATGAACGTGGTGTTCGTGCCTGGTCCGGCCTGGCTCCTGTCAAACCAGACAGACAGGCTACTGACCGCGTACGCAGGGCTTTGCGGAGCCAGGCTTCTGACAGTGCCCTTTATGTACGCGTCCGCAAACTTCCCGCCTCCGAGCTCGATGCGGACACCGAATGCAAACTCATCAGGCTGCTTCACAATGCTGTTGGTAGTGCGGCGCTGGCCTGATTCTGTCACCACCTTGTTGCCAGTGCTGCTGGATCCTGGAGGCAGCAGAGTGAAGGCGGCCTGTACTTCAAACTGCCTCGCTGTCACGTTGGAGGCTGACAGCTTGCTGCTGCCGCTGCGGCTGCCGCTTCCGCTGCTGCCGCTGCTGCCTGGGACAGTGCTGACTGGCAGCATTGGCGTGACTTGTGGGTAGGTGGCAACTGCAGCGTTGGTGGAGGTGTGCATCTGCACACCACAGATCAACACACATACACACATACATAAGGGCCAGCATGTAAGGCCTAGAACACTGCACGTCAAGGGGGCGCAGCACGCGGCTATGGTACAACAGTACTGCTGCAACAAGCACCACAGGGATGCAGCACCTGCTGCAGCTGAAAGATGCCGTCCAAGTGCTCCTGCGTGTAGACTGTCAAGCCAGATTTGCCTTGAGATGGAATGTGAGTTTGAGGGGCACTGGAATGCTTCTGGCACACGGGTGTTGGTGTTTTGGTTCTGGCTTGACTGCCAACAGCGCGTGCTTGGCGCGCATGGGTAAGTGTGTTGGTGCTCACCTTGCTGCCCCTGAGAGTGCTGGTCTCCTTGACCGGATAGGCCCGCAGGGTCTTGGTCAGGGGCTCGTATGTCAGCTGCCGTGGCATGGTCTGCACGCCCTTGAAGCCCTGGCGCTTGATGGGCTCCGGGAGCTCATCACTGCACATGAACTGGCAGCCTGCATGCACATGACACACAAAACCATGCAAGTTGCAGCAGAATGCAGCAATTGGCGGCAGATCGCAGCACTGCCTGCAACAGCATCTGGCCTGTGGATCATGCTTGAGAAGCTTAGCTGATCAACTCAATCCTGCTGCCATCCCCCATGCCGCAGCGCCATTCTTCCCTGCGGTACACACCTTCAGCCGTTTCGTATATCCAACTGAACATAACTTGCCGCATATCGGCGGTCCTGAACACCATCGACGCGTACGTGGACCCATAGTCCGTCCGCATCGGCGCAAAGCGCTGACCGTCGATCTTTCCCGTAAACAAGCTGCGGGTAGCAGACTTGTACCAATTGTCAATCGAGTTATAGTCATCATCCTGAGAGCGCTTGGTGACTGTCGGCACCTTGCCCAAATCCGCTTCGTTCGGGTAACCACTGTATTGGGACCCGAAGACCTGAACAGGCGAGGTGGCTGCTGGGCTGGTGCGTGCCAGATCCGGATGAATCGCAGCATAGTCCCACTTGTCGTTGCCCAGAACGTACCACTCCATGGAGAACAGCTCGCGGAAGTGACTCTGGTCATCCCACTTCAGAAAGTACACCCCTGCAACCACGGGCAAAGCAGCAAGAGTCGAGCTGAGCCAACTTCACTAACAAAAGCGCTACCAACACTGACAGAAACCGGGCAAACATGCACAGCAGGCTCTCTTGTACACCCCGCAAAGCTGCGCCCAACAGCAGCCCCTGCCCCCCCCCCCAAGACACATGTCATGTACCCACATAAGATGACGAAACAAACATAAGATGGAAAAAACATAAGATGACAGCTGGGACCCTGTGCACCCACCATTGTCCAGTTCTGCAAAGTCCACTACCTCCCACATGCGGCAGTAAGCTCCAAACTGGTCACACGGGCCACCTACAGCAGCAGGAAGCAGGCAAAGTGGGTCCGGTGCGGCTGCTGATACATCGGCTGCAACCGCCACAGGAGCTGCAGTGATTTCTGTACATGCTGCAAGAGCCAGTGCCTTGCACGTGGCACGCCCGTGGCAACACATGTGTCTGCATGGTTGGGCTGGCAGGCTGGTGATGAAACGCAATACCACAACCTGATACTGCCCCCTCACCATATGCAGGCCCTGGCCAGCCCACAACACTGGCAGACCTTGAAGCCATGCACTGGCCATTGACCTGCAAGGGCACAGCACAGTCGTTGTGTTGGCAACAAAGCCAAGCCTCAGCATGTTGACACGGGGCTACCTGCTGCTGCCAGCTTGCAGAGTTGCGGCCACAGCGACCTGACACGATCAAGACAATGCCCAAACGATCTAGGGTGGCGCCCCTTACAGCTTTCGTCTGCGCCATTATCCTGCTTGCCCGCACACCCACACCACACAGACAAACCCTTCATGGTGCAGCACGTGGTGCTTCACGCATGTATGGCTGCTGCTGCAGGGTTCGGGCCCCTCAGACGACAAGTTATCATCGCGCACAGCTAGCTGCCACACCTGAGGCTCGGGTATCATCTGGCTGTACAAGCTGCCCTGGTAGGACCAAGGCCCCGCCATGGTAGGTGCTGTATAGATGCCAGCACCACCCATGCAGTAGGCCTGGGAGCCAATGGCCAGGGCGTAGTGTGATACATTCAGCGGCTGTGGGTTCTCTGAGCTGGTCAGGGCCCGCCATACTGCATGGCGGGCTTCGGTGGGATCCCTGAACTGGAAGTTTGTCCCGCCTGGTGGCACCTGCACGCAGAGCACAGCACAGCATAGCACGGGAGACTCGTCAGGCAAGGTGGCACACAGGTATCAAGCTCAGTGTCTGAGGCACATGCAAGTGCAGCAACTGCCGGTGTCTGGGACACATGCAGGGTGACATCGCCCTTGACAGCTGCCGTGTGCCTCAGCAGGCAGCATGCACAGTACAGCAAGCCCTGTGAAACAACAATCTGGGGTAAGCTGCCCACAGGCATTGCCGCCAGCATCTGCTGCTGTTCTGGATGATAACTCTCAAGATAACTCTCTACCATCATGATGTGTGTGCAAGCATACAGTTGGTGCAGGTGCAGCGGGGCTTGCTGCGGCACCCACCTGCACTAGGAAGGGGTTGGTTGTTGGCTTGACCCATTTCTTCAGGTAGGGATCGTTGAGGTCGGCAGGCACAGCCATGGCCTGACGCTGGAAAAAGTTGCCCATCTCGGGAGCCTCTGTGCTGGCAGCTGCAGGACAGCAGACACAGCACAGCACATCGTGTCACAGCACTGACCAGCACGCACGTATGACAGCCACGCATGCGCCTCAGCAGGGCCGGACCATGCCGCCCCTCTCCCCGTCTCCTCGCCTTCCCCCGTCTCCCATGACAGGGAGCTCCTCCCAAGTGAGACGCTAATGGCATGTGTGCTGTTGCATCGTGCATGTAGTACGAGCTGCTGTTGGGCAGTACAGCTGACAGATAAGGGGTGACGTTCCACCTGATGCTGTGCCGCAGGTACGGTACCTGTGAATGTGAGCACTGGTACGTCCCCGTCTGCCATGGTGGCAGCTCCTGACCACACGCCGTTGAAGTCGTACATGGTATCAGGCAGCAGCGCAGGTGGTAGCCAGGTCCAGTGCGCAAGGTCCTTGCTCACTACATGGCCCCAGAAGGGGGCGCCTGCGCAGAGAATGAAAGCAAGCGGCACGTGATACTATGTGCAGTCATGCCTAGAGTGCATGCTGTGACAGGACGTATTGTTGATCACGATGCTGCAAGTGCTGCCCGGGCGCATTTGCATGCTACACAAGTGGCTGCAGACACCACCAGCAGAAGCCTCCTTTCTAGCCTCGGACCTTTTGCCACTGCTGGTTGCCGTACAAGCTATTGCTGTTGTATGCTATCAGGCTGATTGGCATGGTCCCCGCCCAGAGCCACAGCTGCACCAGGTGCAATCTGCCTGCTGCTGCAACATCTGGCCAGTGCTCCTGCTGTGTGCTGCTGAGTTACTCCCTTGAGGAGCAACCAACTGCTCAGGAACCAGCGGCAGCAGTGCCTTACCCCATGCGAGGTCCCTGGGATTGTACTGGAAAAACAGATGCACCGCGTCCTTCAGCTGAAACATGCCATGGGGGTCATTCATCCAGCCATATGGGACTGTGATGTGATACGCGGGCCGCAGCGGCTGCCATGTGTCGCCAGTGAAGTTGTCACACCCGGCCCGGGTGAAGTTGCTCAAGTCTGGTGCTGGGCCAGCAGCTGCAGGTTTACATGGAGCGACAGCACGATGCTTGGTGGGGGATGTTAGGTGGCTTGCTGCAAGCTATATTGCGGGTTTAACAGTTGCTCAATGTGGTGGCTAGAGCTGCAACAGTCCCCTGCTGAGTTGCAGCTATAGCTGGTAGCAGTAGCTGGTAGCAGTAGCTGAAGCAGCAGCTGCAAGCAGTAGCTGAGAGCTCTACACCCGGCAGAGCTGCATGGGGCCTACCTTGCACCTTCTGTCCACCAGGAAGCGTTATAGGAATGGCGTAAGCACATTTGCAAGCAAGCAGAGACAGCAGCACGAACAGCAACCCTCTGTCCGCAAAGACCAAACCCATGTTTGCCCCTCACAAAGCATGGGCGTGGGCATGTGGAATTACTTCTGGGAGTATAAGAAAGTGATCAGCAGCAGGATCGACGTCGAGTGATCAGATGTTTGTCAGTCCAAGGTTGTTAGCGGCGAGGACGTATACCGTAACAGATAAACCAGCGGCACGCCATGGAGCCCACAAGTATTCCAATAAAAACTATCCCCCAGCCCCCCTCAACCCTCCAACATCGGTTGCGCCAGGCTGGCAGTGTGTTGGTCCTGACACCTGCGACTCATGCATCCAGATGGAATGGGAGCACCGTCTTGCCCGGCACTACTCCATGCTGCATGCCTAACCATGCAGGTGGTTTCCCCGCATCATGCCACTTGGGTAACTGAACAGTGTTGCATAGCCCTCCATGCCAACCCATCAGTCAATGTCACTGTCACAGTGTGGCCAGGCGCACCCTTGCCCAACCAAAAAAGCTTACGCCATCCATGGCATTCTCCTCTGTACCTTGTACACCCAACTGACTCCGTGCGTACACCTATATTACCAAGGTTTGAGCAGTAAGCACACAAGGATCCATGTCAACACGATTAGTAGGTTAGCCATCAACAGGCAGGCGCCTCTTCACCGCCAAGACTCAGGTCGCCACAAAGCACACAACGAAGCACACATCCTTTGCTGTGCACAACACAAAGCACATCAACACTTACTAGCATACAGCAGCTGGAGCACCACGATTGGGTTTGCTGGAGCAAACAGCAAAGCAGCAGGATTGGCCCAGGGGCCTACCTATAGGTAGGTAGGGGTGCACCTACTAGCTAGTAGGTGTACCCCTCAAACACTCGTGTGTTTCTGCAACACAGTGCACTAGAGTTCACCTGGCCTAGCCAGGCATGCCATGCCTGCAGCAGACTTGCCTGAACACAATCAAGCATGCAGCCATGCATGGCGTGTTAGCCTCATCCGGCCAAATACTGCCCAATACTGTCTGGCAGACAGCAGATAATCAAACATGTGCAAGCCAACCATACTATGACGTAGTAGGCCACATTCCTATACCAACAAGCCAGGGGCAACCAGCCAACACCATCACCAACAGCATGACAAACCCACCGAGCTGCACAAATAGCTCACAGACTATGTAGTATAATATGCTTGCAGCGCACACAGATTCTGCCTGAACCCGTGCCTAAACCCATGCACAGAATATCTCATGAGCAAAGATAGCGGTCTGCGAGGTCCGAAACCTTGCAACGGCAGCAGCCAGGCAGCCAGGCAGACAGCCAGCCAGGCAGCCAGCCAGCCAGCCAGCCAGCCCACCACTGCAGACCCACCACTGCAGATACCTACTGCACTACATGACCTACGGACGCTCCTTGACAGCAACGTATGCATCTGGATATTCTTCATCCATGTATGCCCACACACTGGGCAATGCCACGCCAACACAATCTTCCTTAGCTGTATCCTTCTTCATAGAGCAAGTGGGGTGCCCACCGAAGGCCAAAACCCTGTCACCTGAACCCATAGTGACGTGGGCAGTGTCAAACCTGAAACGCGCCTCAGGGAGGGGTGCCTTTTCGACCCAGCGGTCAGAGCTGTGCATGTACTCTTCAACGTCGTACATGGCAAACTCTGCAGGCAACAAGCAGTACAGACAGCAGCACATGTACACAGGGAGTCAGCTTTGTGCGGCATGTAGTGGTATTTGCAGGTGATGGGGCCGGTCGAGCGGCAAGCAGCTACTGGGCCGCCGTTGCACTGATGCATCGAGTGGTTGGGTTGGCCTCATAGCCGCCTAGCACGTGCTGCCGACAACTGCGCCAAGCTCAGCCAGCTGCGGCCACACACTGATGAGCTGCCAGGGAGGGGGGGGGAGGTATGAGCCCTGATGCTCTCTGAGTGGATCGAGAGGCTGCGGGGGTGTGGTGGGGGTGTGGCTGCAACGGGGTCTGCTTCTTACCGGTGGCTGAGCCGTTGTTTGTCTCCCCGCCCATCACAATGATGCGGCGGCCAGGCAGTGCCTCCGCAGCAAAGTCACCCCGCGCCTTGTTCATGTTGGCACGCGCAGTCCTGCCACAGCAGCAGCAGCAGCAGCAACACATCAGGGATGTTGGTGTTCGCTTTGACAACCCTGAAGCGACAATGATAACACACCCTGTACACTGCCAGAAAATGTGAAAGTGTCGACCAAAGGCACACATTGCAGCTGAGAGGAGACGCTTCTGCCACTGCTAGTAACAAACACACAGGGAATGCCGCTGTCATGCCGTACACTCTGCATGCCACTATGCTGTGCACCTGGCAGGTTCATCAAGTTCTGCACATGCTGCCGGCAGCTTGCTGCATCAAACAAAACACTATGCGCGTCCCAGCTTCTTACCACTTAGGATCTGCAGCAGTGACAACCATAGACTCCACTGACGCCAGAAACTTCATTTCTGGGTCCACACCACCCAGCACCACCAGGGTCCTGCGGTGTGAAGCACATGCACAACACCACAACATCAGTGTGTTGACGACTTGCCCTTACCTATTGTGTGTGCTGCAAGGGTGGCCAGCGTGTGGCAGCACTGGGACTAGACAGCATTCCCTGCCAATCTGAAAGCTGCCTGCACACTGCGCAGTACTTGCAAAATTGAAAGCTTTTGCAGGACTGCGGCTGTGCAGCAATGTTGTATTGGTGTCGCCAATCGACATACTCAGCAGCAGAAGAAGCCAGAGGGCTGGTTGCTAGTTTCAGTGTTGACCACAGCCGGTATTCATGAACTCATGAGGCATAAGGCTCACCTATCATCCAGTGCCACTGCCTCACAGTCACCCCGAGGCTGCGTCAAGTTGGCAGCAAAGCTCCAGGCCCCACTAGCAGGGTCAAACACCTGCAGCACGACACGCCGATATGTGCAAGTCAGCAACAGCCACATAACACATGACGCACCTGCTCAGGCCTGTGTGCCAAGGATCACACGCCTGACGGACTGGTGTAGCAGCTGGTACGATTTCCTTGCAAGCGATTCCCAGGACGGTTCATCACTGCATTGCCGCTACTCAGGTGTATACGCAGCAGCAGCTGGAGCACACCAGCAGCGGCCCCCGCTGCCCTCCCCGCCACCATCACCACATGTTGACCCAGATCCCAGCAACTTCAATAGGCTTAGGATCAGTGGGCTTACAGCAACAAACATACCAACTAGGTGCCAGATAGCGCACCATCGGCTCCCCCCCCCTCTACACGGTATTCGACTGCCAACTACATAGCAGCAGCAGACCAACAGCTCAACTGGCCAAGGGCTGCAGGGCCCAGGCTGCAAGGCGACCCACCTCCACTGAGCCGAGTGTGTCTGAGTAGTCGGTGGTCCAGCCGCCGGCAACGTACACCTTCCCACCAACAGCAGCAGCACAGCAGTCACCCCTGGGGTGGTTCAAGCGACCTGCACAGCACAACCACAAAGGTGACACACTCTGTTGATGCAAGGGTGTGGGGCTGCAGTCTGAATGGAGGTTCTGCACGTGCCTTTGTCCTCATACTTAGCAGCCTGTCGACTTCTGCATGGTGAAGCTCTGAGAGCTCACTCCCTGACAAGCAATGATGTGTGGCAAACGTGCCCATGCAACATGTCCCCCTATCCCATCAACAGGGTGCGGTGCCCCGCTGTTGGGATGCGTGTCTCTTTGTCACGCAGGCCGACGATCAATGTCATCAGGAGGATCAACCTTTACAAAATGCAGGCCCACAGTTCATGTCATGAGCAGCAGCACTCATGCCACTGTCCCAAACACACTGCCTGCGCCCACCTGGCAGCACATCCCATCTGTTGGTGGCCGGTGTGAAGCGCATGACACGGTCGGACACTGTGTGGGTGACAGCGTCCGCAGCCTCAAAGGCTCCCATGCCCCCTATCACATACAGCTGCCCGTTGAGCACAGCACCACAGAAACGGAACCTGCAGCCGCCAACAGACATAACACATGTCATCTTTACTACGTGCCGGTACCAATCTCGGCGCGCACGTGTGCAGTAGTGTCCTGTCAGCGAGATTTGTCATGGCTGTATCACATCACAGCCAGCACAGATCAGTCATTGAACACCACGGTCTCTTGGAACTGCTTACTGTACAGTACCCTGGTGACCCCTTGCACCCCAAGCGAAGCAAGGGGCTTGAGCCTGTGCACAAGCACCTCACCTTGGCTGTGGCATGTCCGCCAGCTCCTGTGACCTCTCTGTGTAGGTGTCATATGCAACAGTGGCATTCAGTACCAGAGGCACTGCAGGGCCCCTCAGTGCAGCTGCTGGTACAACTGTGCCGTCAGCCTCCGCCTTCTCTACAGCATCGGTCAGACCGCCCAAGAGGTACACGGTCGTGCCGATGGGGAAGCTCTGTGAAGGGCAGAGTAAAGGCACAGCATGAAAGGACACACGTCAAGTTCACATGGTACACCGTCTCTGACACTGCTGTGCTTGCAAAGGGAAGTGACACTGCTGGGGTGGTCAGAACAGCTGCTGTACTGGATGGGCTGTACATGTACGTATGTTTGTTCTAATTTTAAAAAAGCCACTGGGGCTGCCGCAAGGCAAGTCAGTGGCGACTCATCGATGATGAGTCATCACCACCGGTACCTCAACAGAGCTATGCTGCTTGGTCTACCACTCCCGCAGTGCGCCCACATTGCCAGGTTGTGCAAAGTCTGTACTTGAGGCCTCAGAAGGATCATTGCCCGGTGCTGCACCAAGGTGTGATCCTTTCAGGGCAGCTGTGACGTTTACTTGCCTTGTGGTCGCTCCTTGAGTGTAGCATGTCTCTTTGCTGGGCAAAGTAGCCAGTGCCCTACACGTAGCAGCATGGGCAGGTTGATGAGTCAGCGATCTTGATAGATTCTGTGATTTGCATGAGTGCAGGTCTGCATCAAGTATGCTGGCTGACCAATATAATGTTTCCCTTGGGCAACTTATGGCACATTAGTTGCATCCCGCTGATCGGGCTGCACATCAAGTGGTTGACAATGACTTGCGCAGATGATGTCAATGGTTTTTCATGCCTTACTTACCTTGAACAGGTTTACTGCTTTCCAGCCTTGAGGCACACCGTCTGGATCAGTGGTGAGGAACATGCCGTTGTCCGAGGCACCACCCTTGCCAAGCTTCCTGGCCACTACTGCTGCGTAGATGCCCATGATCAAAGCTAATGTGGAGATCAACAGAGCAGCAATCCCCAGAAGCACTGGGACAGAGCAGCATCGACGTCGGCTGCTGGTGCTGCTGCTGCTGCTGTTGTGCTGCTTGGCACCCACACTTGGTGGCTGATCGGTCTGCATGTTTTCGACATCGAAGTTTTCATAGTTCCTTGGCTTCTTCTCTCCTGCGTTTAAGCAGTCCATTTTTGCAGGAACTGCAGTGATCTGTCTCCGACACCAGACGCAAGGTGCGAGCAAGGGACGCAGGGAGTACAGACCGTTTGCACTGACTTGTATTCCTTGATAGATTTATATGGGCCGTCGCCGGTCAGGTGGTTGGTCACAAGGTTGCAAAGTTTGACCGCTGTAGCAGCACATGACAAGGGCTTCCTCCTCAAACCCCCTTGAATGCATTTCCCTGCAGCTGACAGGAGGTTCAGCAAAGGATCTTTGTTGAATCTTTTTCCCGATGCCGGTGTGGCGTGTCATCATTCAGCCATAGTGGACCACCATGGTGGTTGGACTGGCCAGGTTGGTGGTGGTGCACATTGAGCGCGGCAGGTGATGACATGTGTGGGCGTGTTGCACCTTAGCAAATCAGTGGATGAGCTGCTCGAAAGTACTCGAAGCGGTGTTGGGCGGGTCTGTGCCAATTCAGGATGCAGTGCCGTTGATTTGGCTGGCAGGGTGCCACCAATTGTGCCACCATCTGTAGGAATGCATGAAGAAAGTATGCACAGTAGGAACCTGAAGCTGAGACACTGGCTGCTGCACTTTGCTTTACGGCCTGTGCTGCCAAGGACTTGCTATTGCCATGGGCAACTTTGATGAAAAGCAACACGGTGCAACTTCAGGTTGTGAAACTCAAGTGCGGCAATTGCTTGCAGGGACAGACTTGCGTCAAGCACACAGTCGTAGGTGGCGCGTCAAGGTAGCGTTCCTCTGCACACGATGTTGCAAGTAATAGATAAGGCTGATCAATAGCCAGCGCATGACATGCACTGCCAACTGTGCAGTCCATACATGTACACATGCATGCCCATGAAGTGCAGTAAACTTTTTGCCCACTCACTAAGCTCTGCCAGATCTTTGACCTGGCACTAGCTGCTTCAGTGCTCACAGTGCAGAAATCAACTTGAAGCAGTGCTACAACATCAACTTTGCCTGGAACATTGCAGCACACAAACAGCAAACAGCCTCAATCTCATCTCCTCGGCCACAAGTGCGTTCGACATGGTCCTCCCGGTGCTGTCACCTGCGTCTGCCCGAGGGACCACCACTACCTCAGCAATCTGGGTACCTCCATGCCAGCCAGGCCATCCTCAAGCGCCTGCCCACCGAGTGTCCTGTCAAAACAGAAGTTGCAGACACCGGAAGCCGAGCATGATGATCAGGCAGCCTATACGGGCATGAAAGCTCTCACCAATTGGCATACTTTTCTGTAGATACAGGCAACAAGCTGAGCCGTAGGGCAGCCACAGACAACTGTCTTCTTGTGTTGACTGCAGTGACAGTCTGTTGGAGTGGGTGGTTCACTAAGGTGCTTGCATGTTCACATCACGCATACAGCCTGACCCCAGCAAAGCCAGACAAAGCACTGCGCATTTTTGCTGCGTTGAGGTATAGGGTACTCACATGATAAGTTCTAAACACATTGGCCGGCGATGCATGCGAGGGGAGCGCAGCAGGGTGCTGTGACAGGGTCACAGGTCAGGGTATCTCCGGGGCCAATGCAGCCTGCAGACAGATCAGTACAGGCCCCACAGAGTGCGTCAACACATAACAGACTGAATTTTGTGCAATCGCATTTTTCTTATGTCAAAACTGGCAAAGTTTAAAACCAATTTGCAAGTCAGTGGCTGCACACACTGATTGCGGCTTGGCGGTAAGACTGGCTTACTAAAGGTGTCAGGGTGGCATGTTCCTGCACGAATGCATCAAGCACAACACTGCAAAGGCCACAGGGACTCACAGACGCCAGGAACTCCTGCGCCAGGTGGATTGACCGTGCATCGGCCGCTGCAGCACTGGCTGTTACTGTTGCATAGTTGGTTCAGTGCAAATGTGCCTGCAGGGCAGCCTGTTGACCAAAGCGCAGAAAGCAACAGCAGCAATAGTACAGCCTGTTATCGGAGTGTCAGCAGGTGCATGCTGCAGCATCAGCACAATCAGGAAACACATGCCAACAGCCCCGGTATGGCACTGCAAGTGTAACTGGGTGGAACTGGTGCACCGTAAGAGGTCCCGCTGTGCGCTGTTGCATTGGACAGCTGAGTGCTCATCAAACAATGACATGGTTGTATGTCGCAATGGACTGCACTGCAAGGCACTCCAGCCTAATGATACATCACTGAAGTAGCCCCACTTCTGAGACAGTAAAGTACTACGGCACAGTGCTGTGTGGCCCTGTACGTTTTGGTTGTACTTACAGAAGCTGTCCAGGCAGAGGTTGCTGCAGCAGTCTGTATGGGCAGCACAGGCTACATTGACAGCGACAGCGCCTGTCTTGCAACCTGCAAGCAGCATCAAGGTTTGCCCAAGTCAACAGCAGGGGGGCTGGGTGAAGGGCCTCTGAAGGGCTGTGCGTCTCTGAAGTTGGGCCCGATGTTGAGACTCATGTTGAACATCGCTGGCCGCCGATGTTCATCTGCCGAGATCGACATCGAGACTGCCACTGAATGTTTTTCGATGTCCAACATCGGCCGATGTCGACCTCGGTTGGGCATCGATTTCAGACATCGGCCGATGTCGAAGTGCTGGACATGGATGTCATTCCTTTAAACATTGATGCCCAACTTTTTGAGGGCTGATCATCCAGCCTAGCTCTCTTTTAGATGCTATTGCAGGCCTGTGGGCTGTGTATGGGCCCAGACAAGGGGTTGGCCTCTTATTTTTTGGGGGGGGGGGGGGGAGGTTGTTACAAGTGAATACTTTCACCGCTGAGCGGTACTCTCCACACGGGATGAACTGGGAAGACACACCTGCAAGAAAAACCTGCAGCAAGACCGGCAAACAAGACCAGCCCCCAAAAAAAACACACACCACCAAGGGCAACTGCCACACACACCAGGTATAGGATCGTACATTCATGACTCAGCTGCAAGCTGGTAGTCTCCACACACCGTGCACGCACACACATGGGTCATTGGTCTTATTGGAGTGCGCAAGCCTGCTTCGGCTGCTACGTTCAAGCCATTCACTGCATGTGTTGCCCCTATGTAGCTACAGGGCCTGAAGTCCTCCCAGGCAGTCATCGTTTGCTGGCTGGGCTGCTGCTATCCCATGTAGATGTGGTCATGGCATGCCCACTAGCTGACAGTACTGTGTTGACAGCATCGCATATGACTGCACAGCAGCAGACCAAAAAGCACTTGACGTTTTGCCACTGTGCAAGACAGCAGAGTAGTTGGAGGAAGATTAGGCCGTGAGGAACAACACAGTATACGGGTATGGGGTTGCTCACACCCAAATTCAGCTGCGTGCTGCAGTTGATGTCTGACAGTTGTGCTGCAGCAGCAAACGCCAAGGTGGTCAGCAAAAGCACTCTGTAAGGTAGCTGAGACTAGCTTGACACACAAATGTAACATCCATATGGTGACTATGCTTGTACTTATCCACAGGGCGTTTGCGCCATGCCTACTACTGCTGCTGCTACTTGCATTCTACTGCTGTTGTGAGTTCCCGCCACAGGTCAAAGCAGTGCTAAAATGAGCTAAGATGATGACAAGGGGAAGCAATGCTACTGAGATACATGTGTGCATCACCGACAGCCGCATATGCACTGCTGTGGCTTGCAGTTGCGTGACATAATCGTTATCATCGGGCTTTGCGATTATCAAGTTTATGTTGGTGGCTTTCCAGCCACCGGATTGAGCACAAAGTGCTGCACATGCACACGACGTATCGTTGCGGCGCTTGGATCGCCGACGCAACGCTCAAGCACGTCGTATTTACAGTCATGGCTTTTCGATGTTGGACATCGATGTCAGCCTCGATATCCATTCGATGCCCAGCGCCCGATGCCGAGCGCGATGTCTAACTCGCCGATGTCCAACATCCATATCCAGGCATTGTCAGACATCGCAGGATGTCTGACATCGCCTGGACATCGTGGACATGGATGTCCAAACTTTTAGAGACGTGGCTGTGACTGTATATGACTCATACAATATGAGACACACCATGTTGGCTAGCTGAGAATGAAGGGGTAAGCACACCACCCTAGTCAGCGCAAAACGCAACCTTTGCAACAAACACTAATGCGCATTGGCATGCTGACATGTACGCTGCTGTGTGTCTTGTGGCACTCACATGTCTCATCTTGGCAGTTGCCGGAGCAGCAGTGGTGGGGGCTGAAGCAGTGGTGCCCCACTTTGTGCTTCTCATCAGAACAGCCTGCAGCAGAGACCACACCCGCACAGCCAACAGGTATGCAGCTTCCACCCAGTACGCACAATGTTGTTGTGATGTACGTCTACACCACCACGTTGTGTAAGTTGTGAGCATTGGTACTGTTGCAACTTACTGCTGGATTTGTTTTGCAGTACGTGTGTGCAGGCCTGCCAAGAAAAAACTAGATCCCACGGCTGCTTTCCCAAAATGGGGCCAACTCACACAGACTGTTTTCGCACTGGCCAGAGCAGCAGACCCTGCAGAGATCATACATACATTTGTATGGCGTCAGCACAGCGCGTTCAGTGTCACACAGTGTCACACAGCTGCCATAATGGGCAGCTGCTGTATATTCGTCCCTACAGGCATGCATTCAGCCAGCTTTGCAAAAGTATGTGCACTGGATCCTTCAGATTTCAGGTATGCGCGTGTGGACTCTAAACTCAGCAGCAAGCCCACCAGTCACTCAGACACATCTCTCCATCCTCCTTGAGGTCTTGGTCAGCTGCATGTGGCAACACCAGCACATGGAGTTATCAAATGCTGCCATCATTACTTTAAAAGGTGTGCCCCAATGTCATCACATGCCCCCCACACTGCATCATGCTTCCATGTCATGCCAAGGGGATATGTGTTCTGCTTTCACAAGTCAAACACAGTCACTTGCGCGCACCAACCAGTTCAGCTGCTAGTAGCCAATTGTGCATGACCCCTGCTCACGTCCTGGGAACAGGATGCCGTTCAGGTTCCTGGGGGGCCCAGGGGGCACGCCCGGCTTCCTGTTCTGCCAGAGGGTCTGCTGCAGCCCCTGGTGGAAGTCATCTGCTGCATCAGCTGCCATTGTCTCTGCCGTCTCTGCTGTGGCCTGTGCCTGCACCGTCTCCTGCTGCTGCTGCTGCTGCTTCTGGCCGTCGCTGCTGCTGGCTTGCTGTGCTGGCACTGCTGCAGCTACCGGCTTCACCTCCTGCCGTGTGGATCCGTGTATACATGTCAACAGTGGCAGCGTGTGACAGGTGATGTAGGCGGTGACGAAGCAACCCACACCGGTATCATGTGGGTGAGGCTATGGTGGTGCAGAGTCCAGCACTTTTGTGTGCAGGAGTGCTGCTGTTTCAGGTGGTGTCCTGTTTGCTGTCCCTGTGCCCCCAGAGGTGTCTCACCTGTGCGCTAGGAGCCTTGTCTGCAATCGTCCCCTGCTGAGCCATGGTGGCGTCTGCTGGACCGTAGGGACTGTCATATCCATGCTCGTGATGGTGCTCATGGTCTGAATCACCATGCCCATACTGCTCATGATGGGGACCACCGTACTGCTGCTCATGCTCTCGCTGCCTCCTTCTGGCACATGATCCGTGCTGAACTGGATATGCTGAGGCCAATGCGAGGGCGCAGGCGACCAACAAGCAAGCAAACAGCTTCGACGCTGGACGAGAGGTACGCATTGCCAAACAAGGTGACAAGAGTGGAAAGAAAGCTAAAAACAAAAACGTCTACAAACAGTCACTGACAGAGCTGCATTGGTGTACCGCTGCTCTCCGCTGCCGTTTCCTTTTAGTCAAGTGTGACCGCAGGTGCTAAAAACAACGTTGGAGTTGACAGATTGTAGCGCACTTGACTGCCAATACACAAAGATGATCATTTCACGCTGTTTTCTTGGCACAGTGGTGCTGACATTGCCCGTGTACAGTACAAACAGTACACAGCTCCAATACATGTACATCTGGCCATGGAGAATTGTTGTAGGTTACAAAGCACCAAACAGAGATGAAGTAAAGCTATATTACAGCTTCACAGGGCACAGGCTGGTGCCAGAGTGCACCTTCAAGCACTGCGGTACTGCATGCTGCAGCACCACTGATTCAGGAAACATGACTGTCCCACAAACCCCTGATATCATGCCACTAAGGGATGTCAGCACATCGACTCTGACGTCCTGGCTTCCGATATCAAAAGGTCACAGCCAACGACGCATAAAGTGCACCGCGTGAAAGCAATCTCCAGTCACCGTTCAGTCCAGAACTCTAGAATCACCCATGGGCGGCCGTATGCATGTGCTGCACAGAGCTGCACTGGCAGCCCTGCGGCAGTCATTGGATCAATTAATGATGTACAGTCTGCTTTGCAGCAGAACAAAAGATGGTAGTCTAATGCCACATGCATTGCACTGCGGCCACCAACACGGAGCAATAGTAAATGCACAAGACAGCCTGGCCCAGTGGGGCACCCCTTGGCTGTGCATCAGCATGCACTATCTGCACCCACTCTGTGCATTATCAACAAGCCTCTCGTTCGTTCGTTCATGCCTGACCAAGCACCCAACTGGTGCTTCTGAATCATCATTTTGCAGCAGTTTACTTGCAGCATTTACTTGCCACAATTGTTGCCACATCCGCTGCCACCACTGACAGCAGTAGAGCTAGCCGAGGCTACAGCAGGGCCCCCGCCAGCATTGAAAGCATTGGCCTGAGAGGATGCAGCAGCTGGACCGTTGCCACTAACTGCCACAGCTTTGTCTTCTGCTGCAGCAATGCCACCAAAGCCTGACTGCAGGGCATTGGACGCAGAGTTGGCAATGGCAGGGCCAAAGGCTGCGTTAGCGAAGGCATTGCCTGTAGCAGATGCTGCCCCACCCCATGCCTGTGCGTTGGAGGCTGACTTGGCAACTGCAGCACCAAACACGCTGTTGGCAATGGAGTTTGCCAGGCTGTAGGCATCACCGTGCCAGGAGGTGGCTTGGGACAGAGCATCGGAGTATGCAGCACCTGTGCATGCAGGAGTTGGGAGCGGCAGCGGGCAGTGGGAGTGTTGTTGGCATATGCAGCAGCACAGGAGGCTCTCAGCAGCCTTGTGCGCCAGTAGTGATGCCATCACCAGTGGTGAGGCAGACATGCAGGCACAGCAACACTGCCAGGCTGCTGTTGTGATCGCTTTGCCAACCAGAGCTTATCATAATGTGGCAAGCTACACGACCCATCAAATGCATCAGACGAGGGTAAATGCGCATTGCAGAACAGCTGCTACCGTGGCCCCATGTCTGCGCTGCCGCAACTCACCAAAAGCCTGTGCGCATGCATCAGCAAACGACTTTGCCACTCCCGCATTGCTGAATGCGTTGGCTTGTGAGGAGGCCACAGCCGGGCTGAAGTGCGGCTTGACAAAGAAGGGCTGCTGGTTGAAGCACTGGCCTCCTGCTGGCTGGGGCACAAAGAATGGCTGGAAGGTGTTGAATGACTGGGGTTGGGGAGCTTGGGCAATGAAGCCACACTGCAGGACAGAGCAGCAACGGCAGCATTCAGCACCAAAGAGAGTTTTTCGGCGCACACTAGTGTGCAGCGAGTGAGCGCACAGTACGTGCACGTTACAGCTTGACTGCAATGCGAGATGGGGCCTGTCTGGAACACTGTGCTGCCTGACAGTGCCCAACAAACAGCCAAAACAAAGGAGTCAACCAATGAAACGCAAGCACGAGGGCAGTCTGTAACACTGTGGGTCCTGCATGCCCCAACCCGTCCCTCTCAGACAGTGTCGGCACCAAAAACAAGCTGTGCAGTTACCTGCACAATCACAGTGCCAGTGACAGGGGCAAGCACTTGCGACCCTTACCTGCATGGAGCCTCCTACTGGCACTATATTCTGGGGGCACCTCAGGTTGCAGTCCAGGGGCCCACCAGCACCCTGCAGCTTCACACCGCAGCTCTGGAAGCCAAAGGGACGGGGGCCGTTGTTGCGCAGGTGCACTTGACCCATGACCAGATTGTGTGCTGGGACGGCCAGGGCGTTGGCATTGCTGATGGCAATGCCGTTGAAGCCTGAGCAGCTAGGGCCGCCCCAGTTCGTGCTGAGTAGGGGCCTGGCGGCATGGCAGCCTGCGAGGCGGGGATGTCGAGGGGTGGCAGGGTGGCAAATGGCACAAACAAGGCTAGTAAGTGGTGCAGCCAGTGTTGGCTGGGTTGTCTCCTGGGCAGCCAATGTGTTGTGCATTTGTGGTTATGTGTGCGCTTTGCACTGCTTCCATTGGCCTTCCGCGGCAAACTGGTCAGTGAGCAAAGCAGTGCTCACACCCTTCTTTTTGACCCTCAGGGCCTGCTGAATTGCGCTGCATCTGTGAGCGCACAGGCTGTAATCATACCTGAAAGCATCAGGCATGCCAGCAGGCAGGTGACTGCGAGGGACTGCTTCATAACTCGAAGGTGGAAGTGTCGACTGTTTGCTTGTAGACCAGCTGCGACTACCGTATGCCTTTTGTGCAGATGTATCTGACGTGAGAATGGTTGTCTTCTACTTTCAGCATGTAGCTTTATAGCTTGCGCGGTGCTTGTCGGATCATCGGTTTGCCTTCTGGGACCTCCACTGGATCTTCCGTGTGTGTCAACTTCCCTAGCGCGGTGATGACGCGCGTGTGAGTGTATGAACCTGGAAAGGCTCAATACAATAATTCAGTAAATTGTTCGCCTTTAGGGGGCGTCCCGATGCTGGGATGACAGGCTCGTAACCCCCTTGATTATGCACACAGCAGATTTGACATGTAGCACGATCGATGCAACAATAATCGCTCCAAGTGGCTCAAGAGGCTGTCCCGCTATTACAGACGCAATAGAATGCTACAATGCATCTTATACATGTTGTAAAGTCATTTGTTTTGATGCTGCATGCCCACAATGCACGTAATGTGCCATAGCAGAAATTCAGCGTATCTGATTCCAGCAGTCCACTGCACACCGTGCATGGGCCCACGTCGTGTGCTCTTTTGAGGTTGTAACAACCTCAAGTCTTTCTGCGCAGGGGACACTGCTTCCCTCTCACCCTGCTGCTGCCAGTCACCTTCCCACCTGATCCCCAGCTGCAGTAACTGTCAAGCCTCCAGCAAGCCTGCCTCACCGCCTCAGGCCGGGAGAGAAATCCATATGTGAATTATGTCAATCCATCTACGTCTTGCCCGCGCTCTACAGAGCCCCCCATGCAGACACTGTTTATGCATTGGCAACAGCTGGCCCTTGGTGCTGTTGCCAGCATCCCCAAGCAGTCCCAGCCAGCTGCAGCAGCTGCGCTAGCCTCATGTGGCTGTACTAGCCGTGATGTGGCTGGTGTACAGGTGTACCGGCCATATGGCTGTGCTTGTGGCATCAGCAGAGGGTGGTACAGCCATGGTGTAACTTTGATTTAATACGATCCTAGTACAGCCATACGAGGCTGGTGCAGCTACACCAGGCTAGTACAGCCACACAGGAAGCCTCACCAAACTAGCACGAGACTAGCACAGCCACATGGGGCTGGAACAGCTGCACAAGACTAGCACAGCCATGTGGCCATGCATACGAGGCTAGTACAGCTGCACAAGCAAGCAGAGCTACATGAGCTAGTACAGCCACACGAGCTAGTACAGCTGAACGAGCTAGTACACCTGTACGAGCTAGTACAGCCACACGAGCTAGTACACCTGTACGAGCTAGTACAGCCGCACGAGCTAGTACACCTGTACGAGCTAGTACAACCACACGAGCTAGTACACCTGTACGAGCTAGTACACCTGTACGAGCTAGTACAGCTGAACGAGCTAGTACACCTTAACGAGCTAGTACGGCCACACGAGCTAGTACAGCTGAACGAGCTAGTACACCTGTACGAGCTAGTACAGCCACACGAGCTAGTACACCTGTACGAGCTAGTACAGCCACACGAGCTAGTACAGCTACACCAGCTAGTACAGCCACACGAGCTAGTACAGCTGTACTAGGCTGGCAGAGCTGTACGAGCTACATGAGGCTGGCACAGCTCTACACCAGCCACATCAGGCAGTGACCGCGGCTAGTACAGCCACATGAGGCTAGCTCAGCTGCTGTAGCTGGCTGGGACTGCTTGGGGATGCTGGCAACAGCACTAAGGGCCAGCGGTTGCCAAGGCAGAAACAGTTTCTGCATTTATAGCTCTGCAGAGCGCAGGCAAGACGTAGATGGCTTGACATAATTCACATATGGATTTCTCTCCCGGCCTGAGGCGGTGAGGAGGGCTTGCTGGAGGCTTGACAGTTGCAGCAGCTGGGGATCAGGTGGGAAGGTGACTGGCAGCAGCAGGGTGAGAGGGAAGCAGTGTCCCCTGCGCAGAAGATTTTGAGGTTGTTACAAAGGTTCAAAAGAGCGCACAACGCGGGCCCATGCAGGGTGTGCAGTGGACTGCTGTCATCAGATCACACTGAGCTTCTGCTGTGGCACATTAGGGTGCATTCAGGGCTTGCAGCATCAATGCATACAATTTCCACAACACGTATAAGATGCAATACAGCGTTTCATCGCGTCCGTATTAGCGAAACACCCCTCGAGACACTTTGAGCCACAATTGTTAGATCGATCGTGCTACATGCCATTTGTATATGCAAGTTTGCCACAGAGTCAAAACATGCACAATAATGTTGAGTTGCTTCTCGTTGAATAACCGCATCCAGACCTTTGGCAGGCCCCATCCTCAACATGAGCAGTGCCTGGTGCACCAGGTGGCACCACTGCTGGAGGCAGGTAGTCGTGCAGTTTCACCATGTAGCGCTTTCGCCACCCAGAACAGTTGGCTGGCAACACCCACTTGCCAAACCAGCTTGTTATCCTGTAGCAATGTGCAGCACGCGCAGCTAGTGCGGCAATTAGCCATTCAGAGTAAGCAGAGAGGAACATGAGGGTGCCGTCGAGCGCAAATGTCAACACGGACAGCCCCTTACCAAACAAGCGCGCTTTATGCACGTCATCTGCCACTTGTCAACAGGTAGCAACGGTAGCCAACTAGCTAGCTACTCGCTGCGGGCCCTAACCCGTCAACATCATCTTTCCAGCCAGACTGGCGCTGTAGTAAGATCGCCAGACTGGCTGCTGACACCAGTGGAACCTCACATGTACCCGAGACAGGTTGCTTCTTGTACACATGTGTTGCTGGCTAAGCAAATGCCCAAATGAGTGACAAAATAGCACCCAAAGTCACAAACTGCACGGCCACACTGCACAGCTCCCAACCAATTCCATGCCCCAACCACTGGTGTCCCACTGAACATGCAAAGCCCTGCCAGTATGTACAAATTCAGGACCAATGCCCAGAATCCCAGCAGTGTACAGACCACACGAACATACACATGAACACAGGAAGAATCTTCAAGCCTTCCGGGCAACAGAAGACACACAAACACACAATTCACCTCGTCCTTCCGCCCAAAACCCAACGCAACACTATGCCATAGCCGCGTGCGCAGCCTCAGCCTCAGCCGCGGCAGCAGCGGCCGCTGCTGCTGCCGCCTCCTCTTGCCTCCTCAGCTCAAAGTTATGCAGCTCCCGCCCCACAAGGTACCTGTCATCCCTGATGGTGTTGTGCAGCTGCACAGCCAGCCCCGCCAGCTTTGCCGACCCAAGGTATGCCAGGTAGCACCCATGGAACACCTGGTGCCCATACAAGCTCGCATACTGCAGGGCTGATGCAGGCAGCCCCAGCATTGGCAGCAGCCCCCTGGTGATGACGTAAGGCACAGCCAGGCAGGTGGAGAGGTTGAGCAGCACCGGCAGCACGATCTTGGTGAGCGCCCTGTTGAGGTCGAGGTTCCTGAGGCCCCCGGCCTGCAGGGCTTCGAAGTGGGCCTGCCAAGAGTCGGGGTCTGGTTGTGCCCTGCCGTCACGCCTGGGGGCCACCATCACCAGGAGGTGCCACAGTTTCTGCAAAGCACACAGCAGCAACAGGCGCACATGAGTGTTTGTCGCGGGACTGATGCTCAAAGCTCGCACCCACGGCCATGCGATGGACGCAAGTGGGTGCTGTGTGTGATGTGCAACCACTGCTGTGTGGTGCCGACACTAGCCCTAATGCCAGTTTGGGCAGACTTGCTGGAACTTTCAGCTAGTAATTGGCTGCATTGCTAGCTTGATTAACCCTTCCTGCAAAGTTAGTCGTTACTTCAGCCTGGCGGTAGCACAGACAAGCTGCACCATACACAACCAGCTGCAGCTCACCAGTGCCAGGACACCCATTGTCCAATCCTGCAAACAGCAGCACGGCGGCAACAGCACAGCACGACACAGCAAGTCAGCAACACCACCGAGCTTGAGCCCAACGTGCAACAAGTTCACTCTTCACTTGCATGAAGACCACATGCAGACTTGACACAAAGCCAGCCAGTCTCAACCCTGCTGAAATGCCATCCATCCATGTTGCCAGCGCAGGTTGCCCCTTCTGCCCCAATCAGGAGTGCCCGCTGTCCGGCCCATGTCGCGTACGGTTGCCTTTGCAGAATTTGATGAACGACATCATTAACTGCCAGCTGCACTTGCTGCAGCTGATGCTGCGGCCAGATGGTCCCTCACGTCCCACTGGCACTCTTTGAACAAAATCCACAACACAGCTTATCAGCTATCCAGCCTTGCAAAGCCGCGCCCCACAGGCCCACCTGATACAAGTAGATGAGTGCCGTCTGGTTCGGCGGCAGCCGCAGCGGCAGCAGCACCAGCTCACACAGCATGCCCAGCATGGTTGCCACCACGCCCAGCCACAGCACCAGCAGCACCGCACACTGCCCCATCAGCACACTCCAGCGCCAGGCAGCTGCAGCAACTGCCCTCACATTCACAAGGCTCGCACTTGACGCAACCGCGGCTGCGAACGTGTACCCACCAGACAACACAATCAACCCAATGATGCCCGTGAAAAGGTCATTCTTGAAGGGCAGCCGCAACGCTGTGAACAGCGCCCGCCCCACGCCTATGGGCAGCGTCAGCATCAGGGTATTGAGTAGCACCATGGTGACCAACAGGGCCAGCACGAGGCCCAGGACCTTCCAGCCATAGCTGTCCTGCTGCTCATACCACTGCACAGGACGCACCAGCTGCTGCTGCTGCTGCGAGGGCTCCAGCAGCGGCTGCACCAGGGGGGCAGGCACGCTGCGCGCGTGACGTAACCGCTGCTGCTGCTGATGCTGCTGGTCGCCTTGCGACGAGTGCGGCAGGACCGGCAGCGACCCTGCATGCTGCAAGCGATCTTGCTGCTGCTGGTGCTGCGGCACTGACGCAGCTGCGGTCACAGCAGCTACGTCCGCCAGCGGCTGCTCAGCTGCTGCCGCAGCAGGACTGCTGCCCTCCTCCTGCTCTGCAGCATCAGCAGCCTGCCCACCAGGAGCAGCTGCTGCTGCTGTCCCTGGTGCTGCTGGTGCTGCTGCTGCTGCCACCGGCTCCCCTGCAGCCTGCTGCTGCTGTTGCTGTCCCTGGTGCTGCTGGGCCGCCCGCTGTGCATGCGCAGCAGCGGCAAGCCGTGCATCAGGCGGCAACAAGTAGTCTGACCAGTTGAGCAGGCGTGCCACCACCCTGAGCCAGGTCTGCACCGCAAACTTGACGGCGCCCTTCACGCGCACATGCTCCACAGTCAGCGGGATGAAGATGTGCATGAGCAGCATGTCTGCAGGGATCTGCACGCAGCAGCAGCAGCAGGTAGCAGCAGCAACAGCAACAGCCACACAACAGACAGACAACATCCCTTGCTTGTCAGGACAGCTCAATGGAAACTACAAGAAGCATCTGTGGGTCTCACGCGTTGGAGCTTGAAGCATGAACATGATGTGAGGGGGCATGTACATCATCCTGTTCAGCAATGAGCGATACAAAGGCCAGGGGGTTACTGCATGTCAGGGCCCCAGTCAGCCAGTAAGCCCTTATGCTGCTGGGGCATGGCTTGTGGCATCGTCAAGCTAGGGTGTGGGGTCTTGCAGGTTTGGACTACAAGCTTCCAAGCTGGGCTTTGAGGTTTGGGTCATGAAGCGTGCAAGCCTGCGGACGCATTTGCACAGACAAGAGCCCTGGCCATTGCTGCCTCTCACCTGTGTCAACGGGTCAAACAGTGCCAGCCTCAGCGGGTACAGCGAGGGTATCAACTTCTTGGCGATCAGAGCTGGTATGTGCACCAGCACCACGCACAACCCTGCAGGACAGACAGCAGGACAACAGCGGCAGCATGCACCCACAACCTGTTGAGCACGTCCTGCACCAACGCCTTGCCTGCGTCATATTGCTGGCTCCCCGCACCACACCCACACATACATCAGATGTTCCGACACATAAGCAGGTGTTCCGCGCGCACTCCAGCATGCATCAAAGCTGCATGCATGCTCCCACCCACCCCGCCACCCACCCACCTGCATACAGCAGCCAGCTCATCACCACCCTGCCCAGGTGCCTCAGCAGCGGCTCCTCCAGCATCTCCCTCACAGGGTTCCTCTCAGGGTTGGTGGGGTCCTTGATGAACGGCAGCGCCCCCGGCCGCAGCACCTCCCTTAGCACACACAACAAAAATGTGAACGCCAGCACAAACCCCACCCCAATCACCCAGTGCATCAGCGCAGATATCACCGGAGCCTTCGCCAGCAGCTCGCTGCGCTGACCCACGCTGCTGGCCGTCAGCGGCAGCGCGCAGAAGTCCAGCCATAGCCCAGCCAGCACCGGCATCGCCCCGAGCTCCAGCGCCAGCAGCAGCACAAGCTTCGACCCCTGGTACACCATCGTGGCAGCGGACATCACCCAGCGGCAGGTCGACCGCATCACCTGCAGCAGCGGCCGCCGGCCAGTCGCCCGCAGCCGCCGCCGCGCAGCGCGCCACAGCCGCATGCTCACGTACAGCCAGAGCCCCACCAGCAGCAGCACGCCCAGCAGCGCATGCCCCATGCTGAGCGCTACGAAGTCAGCACGAGCTGGCAGCTCCATCTGAGCCTGGAGCTCCTTGAGCAGCAGATCAACATTCAGCGGCAGCAGCGGCATCGGGTCCGGGGTGTCGCCGGTTGCGTACAACACCCCTGCGGGGCTGGGGCCCGCTGCCGCAGCTGCTGCCGCGGTAACTGCACCAAGTGCTGAGGTGGCTGCTGCTGTGGCTGTGTCCTGCACTGCGGGTAGGTGGGTGCTGAGGAAGCTGGCTGTGAAGGCCAGCACCTCGCTGATGAAGGGTAGCCGCACATGCTGCGCCACCAACTGCAGCAGCAGCTGGTGCTGCTCCTGCAGGTTGCAAACACCCGCCAGCATGACAGGACAGTTCAGATGCAAGATACATCAGCATCAGCCAACACCAAGCAAGCAAGACAGCACGCATACATCATCACAGCATGGTGTACCTGGCTGGGTAGAGCTGCGAATGTAGCTGCTCCTGTAGCTCACAGCTGGCAGAAGTGATCACAAACTCGTCTGCCCAGACCCCCAAGCCTGGAAACCACACTGTCATGCCAACACAGAACTGCACACGCCCTATCAACAGCCTACAGCCCCCCCTTGTGTCATCTTCACTGCACCACAAACAGCGTGGCCAGCATGCCATACGGCGAAGTCAAAGCCCCCCCCCCTGCGCGCACACCTGTGTCATGAGTGTGCTGGCCTTCCTTATGGCTGTCAGCATGAGGCGGCCAATGTTGAGCGGCAGGTAAACACAGCCCGCCATGAAGGAGGCGTTGCCAGCCAGCAGCAGCACCACCATCTCCACAAAGTCAACCCAGGGGCCCTGTAGAGGGTGGATGTTGTACAAGGACACGACAACGAGGCAGGCAAGCAGCAGGTAGGTGAGACATGCCAGATAGCAACGTAGGAGACGGACGGCACTGCAACAGGCGCACCCTGCAGGGCTGCTGCTGCTGCAGGAGAGACTGGTTGGGTGGTTGCAGCGGTGCCAACTGACAAGCCCTTCTCATAGGTGTCTAACTACCCAAGTAATCGCATCTCCCTGCGCGTGTAGTTCAAGAGCAGCCTCAGTGTCACAACAACAGGACCTCGGTCCTCACCTGAAGACCCAGCAACTCTTCGATAGGCACATCACCCCACACGTCTGCTGCCTCACCAGGCCCATCTGCCGCTCCCCCTGGATCCGCCACAGCACCGACTGCAGCTGCTGCGGCCAGCATGGCCTCATCTGCCCCTGGCCCCACTGCGTCCACACCTATCGCTGCTGCTGCCGCCACCAGGGCATCGCCAGCACTCGGCTGCTGCTGCAGCTGCTGCTGCGACGGCGCCTGCTGCAGCTGCTGCTGCCTGCTGTCCGCGGTTGCGTCTGCTGCAGCAACGCCCGCCAATGCTGCTTGGCTGCTACTGCTACCAGCCCCACTGTCCCCGTCAAGCCCACCCGTTGCAGGTGCAGCGGCATGTCCGCTGCTGCTGCTGCTGCCCCCGACTGCGCTGCTTGTTGCAGCAGCGTCATGCTGAGAGCCAACTGATGCGCCCAATCCTGCGTCAATTCTTGCTGCTGTTGGCCCACCATGCATGCCAGGCCCTGGTTCCGCTGCAGTTGCATGGCCTGCTGAAGGCTGCACCACAGCACCTCCTGCTTGTCCTGCAGCAGCTGCAGCAATTTGTGCTGGCTGCACCTGCGCCTGCGGCTGCGCCGGCCCTGCTGGCAATGGTGCCAGCTGTCCTGCGGCTGCGGCCGCCTGCAGCTGTGCTGGCTGCTGCTGGTGCGGCACTGCATCTCGCAGCAGCTGGTTCTCCAGGCGCCTCACTGCGTTTTTCAGGTGCTGCTTCAGACTGAACACCGACATGTTGACAAACACGATGGCGATGGACAGCAGCGAGCCCTGCAGTCACAGCGGCAGCCAACAGCAGTGGTGACGGCTCAGCACTACCTGAACACTGAAGCTCCATGCAGACAGTGTGTCAGTAGTCTTGACATACACAGAACTGATTGCCGCCAAGCAGCTGCCATGCACTCCGGGACACGAGATTGAGCCACAGTGTGTGATCACAGGCCACATCACGCCCAGCCCTCCGCCACCCCCTGTGCTGGATTGAACGGGCTCCCACCTACAGTACCTGTATACAGTCTGTGGCGATGGCCAGCACATTCCAGCGCTCGCGCAGCAGCCTTGGCACCTCATCAAAGCCGCGCAGGAATGCCAGCCGCCATGCCAAGCATGTGATCCAGGGCACAGCAATGAGCCACACACAGGCCACCACCCACACCCTGTGTGCCACCTTGACACCCCCCACTGCTCGTTTGATGAGGCCTGCCACAAGCTCCGCCCAGGGCAGGCGTGTGGGGGCGTCCTTGGCATAGACTGGGGTGAACACAAACTCGTGCTTGCACAGCTGCAAGCAGGCAGGACAGGGCAGGCGCAGGTCAGGGCTAAGTGCTGAGCATCCCACCAGGTAACAGAATGTTGATTGCACGACGTGGCACACAGCCTCGCTGCCGCTTCAGGGGGCTGAAACCAGTCAAGTCACACAAGCAAATTCATTTTCAGCTGCTGCTGCACAAGCAGCTCAGCCAGCACTGTGCGATCTTACAGCCAAAAGCAGCTGCTGCGTACCTCGCAGTGGGTGTTGCCAGAGTGTCCCAGCCAGTCCATCAAGCACTGCTGGTGCACGTATTTGATGCTGCCAGAACACTTGCAGGGGTAAAACAGGGGTGCTGCTGAACCCCTGCAGATCCTGCAACAGTCCTGGTCTTCATCATCTGACTGGTCGCCAAAGTGACTGTGGCTGCGTGTGTGTTGCAGCAGGTGTGGGCGCATGTGTGAGCGTGCTGCGGGTGATCATACACTGCGTATACAAGCACTTTCAGACTGTATGTGTGACCCTGCAACAGCTGCCCCAAGCTGTGCATGCACCCTCTCCAGCAGGTAGCAGCAGCTCACTCACCAAGCATTGGCTGCCACCACCCCCTGCCCATCCTCTTCAACGGCTGGCATAGTGTGGTTCTCCCTCCTTCAGTTAGAGCGTTCAGCCGCACAGGGACATGACGTACACGTAGAGAACAAACCGAGGCTCAAGCATGACAAGTGGAAGTGATGGCACCTGCACTTGGTATTCTTGCGAATGCACGCACTGGACAGGATGCACACGACAGACCATTCGAATTTGACCTGGGTTGATCCATGCCAGTATTCGGCGTTGTTGCTGTTACTGCTCCAAAATGACAGGGGTTCCTGTTTGGGGCACAGCTCTGCTTCTTGGCACATGGGCTCTCACCACCCCTGTTCAGTTTCCCCTGTTCCAATTTGCAATTCTCTTGCTCCTTGCTGTCTCATGCTGACAACATTTACCTGGAGGTAGAGCTTGCACTGCACTGCAGGGCAGGCTGGCGACACAATGGGAGTGTTGTGCCCATGTGCTGGCAAAAATGCTTGGCTGGCCACAATCCCCTCTGTTTTGACACGATCAAAGCACACCACCACAACGACGCTCAGCGCTGTGCCATGCTGAGCTTTCCGCGGCACAGCACAGCCATCCACGTCACATCCCACAGACCTCCCCCAATCACACTGCCTGAGCATACTTGCCGCTTTTCCCTCTTCAGCGATCAATTCGTTTCTCAGACCTGTCATAAAGCACAGAGCAAACTGCTCTGCGAGCTGCCAATCACCACACCTGAGCGACCTCTACCAGTCCACTCGCCCACCACCCACTACCACAGCAGACGCCACGGCATGTCACTAACATGCAGCGTGACTGCCCTACTGCTGCTGGATGCTGCACACAAAGACAGCACACTGCTGCTCACACTGCACAGCTGCCGCTGTTCAATATTGTGACTGCAACAGGTAGTCTCCCAGGTTTTCGACCACCACGTTCACATCACCAGGCTGCACGGGTGACTCATAGGTGCCGATCACGAGGGCTGTGTTGGTCTTCTTGATGCAGCAGCCACCACCCTGGGACTTGCCACGCATCACAGTTTCATCTCCAGGTGCCACCTACAACACAACAAGCCAAGGGCGCAGTTTCATTCGATAACCTCAACTGGGTGAACCAAGGAGGGATCACTGCATGGAGAGTGACGGGTGAATTCCAGGCACATAAACTGACCCAGCTCACCCACAGGTGTATAAGTACACTCACTACAGCTGCACCAGTGTGGTCAACCCATTGAGTCCCTGACGCCAGTGCATTGCTGCATGCCTGCAGCTCCATGGAAGAGCATCTTATTACTAACATGCACTCTGCAGAAAGTGGATGCCCAGCAAAGTGACCAGCTGATGAATGTGTACGGTGTAAGAAGTGGCGGGTTGTGCCAGGGCCAAAAAGGAATTGACGAGGCCCCCACTCCTGGCAGCAGTAGGTTATAGGCTACCCCTGCACACAGTCCATCTGGCACCCCTGCAAAACCAAGATGCGGGTCGGGTTGCCGCATGCTGGTGCTTATAGGTGCCGCCTAATGTTGACTGCGGTGACACACATGACCATGCCTCATCTCCTGCATAACATGGTGTAGCTGCTCCTGTTCAACAGCGGTGCCTGCAACTAGCCCATAGCAAGTCCGTACCTGGTACTTCAAGTCTCCAATGCGGATGCCGGTGGAGCCCAGCTCGCCAGCATGCCCGTCCTTCTCAACAGATGCAAAGCCCTTCATGATGGCCTCAATCTGAGGGCAGCAGATGGCACGGGCAGGGGCAGCAGGGGTGGGTGTGTTGGGGAACAGCTTTTCAGGCAGCTTGGGTATGTCTGGAGGGTGGAAGGAGGCGGCAAGAAGCTGCAGGAATATCATGACCCAGCCCAGGACTGCTGGTGCATATATACAGACTTTTAAGATGACTGCTTGGCAGGTGGATGACGTGCCACAAAGAGAGGTGCACGAGGGGTGCAGACCAGCTGCTGGGCAACAGTGGCCATGCTCAACGCAGCTGCTAGACAGTCAAGCTTTCTGCAGCTGCTGCCCCACCTGCTCCGGCGTAATGGCTGGGAAGTCTGCGCTCTGGGCCCACACACCACCATCGTGTCCCACGATGGCTGCTGCCTTGATCATGCCACCGTTTGGCAGATCCACCTGCAAACACAACCATCGCAGCAGTGTCATTTGAATTTTCAACAGCCTATGGCGCAGCTGTGCTTGGAGGCTTAGCTGAGAGTGCTGGACAACAATAAGCTTTGCTTTCTGGAACCCCCACGCATGTGGGGGATGACCACGTGCAGGCCGCGACATACATCCAATAGGAAACTAAAAACAGCCGTGCTGACTGCATGTGTGCATGCATATGGTCTGTGGGCTGACAGGGCCAAGTCCTCCTGTACTTACCATTAGGTGGTCAATGTAACCATCCCAGCTGCTCATACTGCCTGCTGCTACGTCTGCTGCTGGTTGCTGTTCAGCTCCAATGAGCGGACACCTGTCGTTGCAGGAGCAGAGGCCAAGCAGTCCGATCAGCTAGACCCCAAGGGCAAACCGTTTATACACAGCAACAATTGGTGCGGTTGATGGCTCTTTGAGCTGCCCTCCTTGGAGCTGACATGCTTGCTGGCACCTGGAGGGACGCTGGAATGGAAGCCCCAGCAGTAAGCTGGATGAAGCACAGGGCCAGAACAGCCTACAGCGACGTCAAGGACCAGAAGATGCTGAATTCACTCAGCAAGAGCCTGACCTTCACCGCTGCAGCCCGCTCGCGTCCAGTCCTCTCGCGAAACGGCTGATCTGAGGCAGACAAGACTCCTATGTCACAGTTGGAATTGTGCTGCCTATGTGTATGATCTGGCACACTCAATATGCCCCAACTTTGATGATTGCTGCCCCAAGGGGTTTTACTGCTGTCAGTTACGGCAGTTACACACGAAGTTGTCAGCTGCCAGCTGACAATCAGGGTTACACTCAGGGTAGCGTTGTTTGTGAAGCTGATACACCCTGTTGGTCTGAGGGGGCGCAAGCTGGCAAGGTGGTGTACCAGGCATCGTCGATGGCACGTCGATGGCACGTCCACTTCTGGCCAGCATACTTGCCCAAGGACACAGCCCAGAGCCCAGACAGATGCTGCACCTTCAACTGCAAGTAGTAAGGATGGTCCTCCCTGAACAACACTGGCACATTGCCTGCGTCTGGCTGTTCATCCTCTACAGGTGTTTCAAGCTACTGTTCTGCCCTTGACCCACTCAAGCGGGGGGGGGGGGGGGGGGGGGGGGAAGGGGGGGGGGTGTCACTCACTGTCCCTGCGGGGGGGGGGGGGGGCAGAGAGCGGGTTTTATGCGTTAAACTTGTGCCAGGCCTGGCAGCAACAGCAGCAACAGCAGCAGCATCAGCCCTGTACACCTGATGAATGCAGCAGCAGCAAGGAGGGCCAAGCACCATCACACTCAATGCGGCCTGTATGAGGGTGTGCTGAGGGCGCTGCTTTGGAGGGGGCCCAGCTGGGCCTGCAGGCACAGCATGATGTTGCGGCCGGGCGAAGGAGCGAACTGGAGCCTAGCAGAGTGAGTGTCACATCGGCGGGCTGTGTGTTTGCCGGTCGCGTGAGGGGTGCATACGACAAGACCTGCACTTTCTGTATGTGGCGTGCGTCTGCATGCAGCCTGCGCGGCTGATACTTGGCACAGGAGCCTGTACGGCTGGTTCTTGGCATGTGAGTGGCTTCACTTGGCTGCAACCAGCTGCAAGTCAACCAGCTGCAAGTCATGTATTGTTAAGCCACCAATGGACCTGCAATGCACACATGTGTTTTTACTGAGCGTTTCCACGCACTTCTACGCAACTTCGGAATGTCACATCCTTGGATGGTGTGATGGTTGATGCCTTGGCTGGATGCACTCCCTGTGTCCACACACAGACGTGTGCTGGCTGCTTCCAGTTGACACCACCCCTTCTTGTAGACGTGCCTGCTCACAAAAAGACTTCAAGAAAAAACAGGTGCTGTTGTCTCGAGCCCTGCTGCCCCTAGCAGTGCAGCTGCTGTGTTGCTTGTGAGAACATCAGCCTTCCGCTTGGGTGCAGGGCTGTGCTACAGGCTGGGTCGGTGCAGCACGGTTTCACAGCAATCTTGGCTGAGCCTGGCTGGACCCCGGACGTGCATACAACTATTGCGTGCTGGGTCCTAGTGCGCAACATGAAGGCCGCACCCTAGGGGTGCGAGAAGTGGTGACTAGACGGTCAAGAACACGCCCTTGGTGGCTCTGGATGGTTGGTTTCAAGAAGCCCGCAGATCACTCTGAGAGCAGATCAGCAGCCATCAACTAGTACTGGACGTCACCCTCTTGCAGGACTGCTGGCTTAGCACTGGTGCCAGTGGCACGGTGGTGCGGACACGTGCTTTACTTGTTAGGCAGGATTGAAATCATCTGTTGAACACGGTGACGTGACAGGCAGCATGGAACTTGTGGCTGTGTCAACAGAGGAAGCTGTAGCTGGTTCAAACTGAGTTCAAATCCAACCGTCACTTGAGCAGCGATATCTGCGGTTGTCCCGCTTTTGACGTCATCAAGGCAGTCTCAAGGACCACGGCCAACTCACGTCGCTATCAAATTCGCAACCGACAGGCTGGCACCTGATCAACATCAGTCCGAAGACACTCAAAGCTGTGGCTGTCTGTAGGGGGCCTGCAGACTGTTGCAACAGCTGTCAGTCTAGTGTTGTTAGCGTTCTGTTTGCGTACCTCCCTCGGACACGGTTCCAACCAAAGCAGCACAGCACTTGCCAGTCAGCTGGTGCTGCAGTGTGCAGTTGGCAATGGTGCTGGAGGCCAAGACAGATGCCCCAGAGCTTGCTCTCGACAACAGCACTCAAGCCGGGTTCTGCAAATGGTTCCAAAGCTTGCAGCAGGTACTCTGCTGCTTAACGCGCAAGCATACGATCAACCTGTCAATCCGCATGACAGCTGCCTGGGGCAATCCCCTGTCATGAATGACAGCCTTCTCACAGTAACAGTAATCCCTGCTTTGTGCTGCTGCAGGATCCACAAGTCATCAAGTTCTTTGACCGTAAGGTGCGCACGGCAGTTGTCATCTGCAGCATGCAAAGCGTCACATTCGCAGACATGCCAGCAGCAGCAGCTCCAGCATTTACAGCCAGACCAAATGCCGCTTCCCCAGGCTGGCTGTATACCAGCATGCCTGGCTCTACAGCGACACCTTCTCAAGGCCTGAGAGGGACCTTTCACACCACAACAGCATGCAGCAGGGGTGGTCGGGGGGACCCCCGCCTCACAACACCCCTCACGGCTCAACCCACCACACCACCATCGCTCCTGCTACTGTCCTTCACAACACCAGGGCTTTTACTCGGTCCATGGAGATGCTGCCCTCTTCATCGCCCGCGATTTCTACCGCACCCTAGCAGTCGTCAAGTACCTAGGAGGACCCCCACCCTCCGGCACACCAGGCACAGCCTCCAAACCCGGCAGCAGCAGCAGACCCAGCACGCCTGCAGGAGGCAGCAGCAGCAGCAGCAAGGGCGGTTTAGCATCTGTCACGCTAAACCGCCCTCTGTTTGAAGGTGTGCTGAGGGCGCTGCTGCTGGAGGGGGCCCAGCACAGTGTGGAGCTTTGGGAGGGTGCAGGAGCAAACTGGAGCCTGGCAAAGTAAGCAAGGGCGGTTTGTTTGCTGACAGCTGACGCTATAAGTGCGTGTGGAACATATATATTTGGCTTACAAACAGTTTGTAACTGTGAGCGTGCATAGTGTGAGCCTGCATGGTGTGGGCGCGTATGCAGTGTTGCATGTGCTGTTGGTGCCTTATAGTGAGGACCCGGGTTGGGTGAGGAGCAGTTAACTCTGCAAGAGGTGTGATCCACACTTACGAGCAAGTCAAATGTTGCCACAACGCCCACCTTTTGAGGCTTGCATGTCCCTGTGCCCCGCTGCCCTGTTGTCCTGCAGGCAAGCCTCCCCAGGCCGGCTGACTGCCTTTGAAGATGTGCTTTTCAAGGGGGCAGCAGGCACAGCAGCAGCAGGAGGCCCTGGGGAGGGTGGCGGCGTGTCGGCGGCTGCAGCGGCAGCTGTTGAGGTGCCACTGCTGGCAGCTGTGTGGCTGGGGCGGGTGGATGGTGCTACACTGGTGGGGGTGGCCTTCCTGGACTCAGCTACTAGGTGTGTGTGTGTGTGTGGGGGGGGGGGGGGTGCAGCAGGGGGCGAGGGAGAGAGGGTGATACGGTGCAATGGGACCCGGGGGGGGGGTCTTGGCGGCAAGGATAAAAGGTCAGCAGGTGCAGCAACAGGAAGGGGCAGTCGCTGGTTATGCAGCGGATGAGGTGGGCCCAGGCCTTGGCATCCCGGCAGTCAACTCCTAATGAAGCAGATGCTCCAGGCCCAAGTTCAGTGCAAACATCACGTCAAGGGTGTGAGCTTGTCAACACTGTGGCAGCTGCTGGCCGGTGCCTGTGTCATAGTTCTGCTCCTGCCTGCCTGCCTGCCTGTCTGCTTACCTGCTTGCCTGCCTGCTTATGCCGTCCTGCTGCTTCCTGCGCCCTCCTGTGTGCTGCCTTCCATTGCCCTCTTGTGTGCTCCCTGTATGCCCCATCAAGATGGCTGGTTGCCTGTGCCGTCCTGCTTCGTCGTGACCCACCTGCTTCTTACCTGTCCCTTCCTGCTGCATGTCTGCCTGTGTGCCCCATCAGGCGGCTGGGTGCGTGTGAGCTGCCTGCTTGCCTGCTTACGCCTTCCTGCTGCCTTCCTGTACCCTCCTGTGCTGCCTGTGTGCCCCTGCAGGCGTCTGGGTGCATGTGCCGTACTGCTTTGTCCTGATCCACCTGCTTCTTCACCTGTGCCTTCTTGTGTGCTGCCTGCCTGTGTGTCTCATCAGGCGGTTGGGTGCGTGTGAGCTGCCTGATGACGACCACTTTTGTGCCCTGGAGGCGCTGCTGATGCAGCTGGGGGTCAAGGAGGTGGCACTCACCAAGGCAGGGGGGACGGACAAGGCAGCTGGGGAGGCAGGTCAGTGTGTGTGTTTCAAGGCAGGGCTTGTGCAGGGTCATAGTCACCAGAATTGTGTGAGAATGCGTTGACACCGAGTCTGCGCCTGGATTTTATTTAATTTCTTCAGCATCCTGTTGAATACCAAGCCTGGACCTGCATTCTACCTTAGCATGATCAGCATCCTGGTAGAATTGGTACAGATGGCGTCAAGCGGCATAGGGTGTGTGCATGTGTGTGGGCGGGCCCGACATGCCTTCACGCCCTTGGTGGAAAGGGCATGAGCTATGGCACAAACGCCCTGTTACCAGCAGCCCGGCAGGTAGCAGGTCATTGGATGCTGCTCACAAGGGGTGGCAGCAAATGGGCCTGCTGCGCCTTTGGGAAGGCAGCCCACAAGTGCAAAACATCACAGACACCAATGTGTGTGACTCACACAGTGTGAGGGCAGGTGGAGAGCCAGTGGACCTGAACGTGTGCCAGCTGCTCACTCACTGCTGTTGTGCTGACCCTGCTACTTTATATTGTACTGCTGCTGCAGGTGCCTCCACCCCTGCGGGTGCCAGCATGGCTGCTGCTGAGGCCAAGCGGCTGCGCGATGCGCTGGCGCGTGTGGGTGTGATGGGCAGTGAGGTGCCTAAGGCCACCTTTGCCACCAAACACCTGGAGCAGGACCTGGGGAGACTGCTGACGGTGAGAGGCGTGACAGAGGGGGAGTTGTACTGCAGGAGGGGCGGGTATGCGGTTGTGTGTTTCTTGAAATAGAGGTTGCTGGGCTTGCCCTTGCAAGTGTAGCTATCGCGCCCCAATGTGGGCAAATTTCAAGGCGCGTTTGTGCAGATCACGTGTACTCGGCGTTGCTCCTTCGTTCTGTATGCCCAGGCGCCCCCCCCCCCCCTGCCCTGGCCTGCTCTGCTCTGCGTCATCTGTATCCCGTCCTGCAGAGTGGCAATGTCGAGCAGCATCGTGATGTGTTGGAGCGGCCGTGTGCTGCGGCAGCACTGGCTGGCCTGCTCAGCTTTGCAGCCCTCACCAGTGACAGCAGCAGCCTGGGCAAGCACAGCCTGGCACTCTACGACCCGGGGAGGTGAGATGCGTGGACAGGGGCGAGACTCGGTCGCCGGCGCAAGGGGCGTGGGAAGAGGCGGGAGAGGAGAGGGTGGGGGGGAGGGGAAGAAAAAGGGCAGGCATCCAGCCAAGATGACTGGCTGAATGTGGCTGTGTGTGACTTGGGAAGGTGTGTGAGAGAAAGGAGGGTGCAGGGCCCCGAGCAGGGGCGGACGATGGAGCAGTGCTTAACAGGGGGAGGGTGGAGAAGCAGTTGTGGGAACACAGGAGGAGACAGCGGGAGACCGCTTGGGGCATTTTGACGCTGAGGTGGCGCCTGATTGTTGTCCAGAGGGGCGGGAATGTTTGGCGGTTGACCAGTCCGGCGTCTGCCTGCAATAACAGCTCTCTGCTTTGCATACGCTCAGCGGTGCACAGCAATAGCGGGCGGGTTTTGGCACGCACGCAACATCTCTCAACTAATTGTCCCAAGCTCTGCTGCCGCCATCGGCTCTCAGCTTGTGCTGGCGTCAACAATGCCACCCCCCCTCCCCACCATGCTGCCGCGCCTTGTGTCTCTTGCCCCAGGTACATGTGGGCGCTGTAATCTCGCACTGCAACTTTTAACTGCCAGTACCAGGCGCTGCCGCCTCCATCGGCTCTCAGCTTGTGCTGTAATTGGCCAACTCCCCCCTCCCCCAATCATGCCGCGCCCTTTGTCCCTTTGCCCCAGGTACATGCGCCTGGATGCTGCTGCTGTTCGTGCGCTCAACGTGCTGCCCCAGCGGTTGGACGGCTCATCCTCATTCAGCCTGTACGGCATACTGGCACGAGGCAAGACAGCCATGGGCAAGAGACTGCTCAAGGTACCAACACTCTCAATCACTTTTCCACTTTCTCACTTTGAGGGCTGTTGTAAACACATGCTTATAGACATGCCCCCCCCCCCCCCCGGGAGCCCATGGCTGCCTTATAGAGGATCTGCGACGTTACCATATGGCATGCATGCCAGATTATGTGACTGCACCAACATCGTCATGGGTTGGAGGTTTTAGGATTCAGGGGTATCGGACAACCTAGCTTATATCGGTGCCATCTGGCCTCAACTAAGCTGTTGCCCTGTCAGCTGCTGCTTATGCTGGTGCTTGTATTCCTGGTGCTGAAGACTGCATCTTTCTGTGCTTGTGCTGCTTGCTGCCGTGCGTCCTGCTGTTGCTGCTGCTGCTGCTGCTGCTGCTGCTCGCTGCTGCATGTGCAGTCCTGGCTAAAGGCCCCCTGGTTGACCCAGCCGCTATCCGTCAGCGGCTGGATGTTGTTGACGCCCTGGTGGCTGACCAGGCACTGCGTGAGGGAGTGAGGGACGCACTGAGGGGTGAGTGAGTGAGGTTAGGCTGTAGTGAGAGGATGTGTCAGTGAGTGATGGAGCAATGGAGTGAGCAAGCAAGCATGCGGGTGATCGAGTGGGTGACTGGCATCCCCTCCACAAGGCAGCCGTACAATGCACTCTTAGCTTCGGCTATTGGACTCCAATTTTGTGCCCTCAGCATTCTTAGCTCCAAAAGCAATTGCTGCTGCAGCTGCCATTCAAAGCCACTACCAGCAATACTACCAATAACACTACATCCCCCGTCTTCCTGTCCAGGCATGCCTGACATTGAGCGGCTCACCCGCAAGCTTGAGGCACAGCGCTGCTCGCTGGCTGACCTGTGCCAGCTGTACAGGGCCAGCAGCGTGATGCCAAGGCTGGAGGAGGCACTGAGATGCCACGAGGTGGGGGGGGGGGCGGGGGAGGTGTGTCGGGGGGGGGGAGGTTGGGGGGAGAGCGGGAGGGATGAGCTGCGGCTGGTGGGGGGGGGGCTGGACCCGGGGGGGGGGGGGGGGGGGGGGAGCACTGCTAGCTTGTTGTGTGCCTCTTCTTGTTGGTCAGCATGTCTTATGGTACTTGACACTGTCACCTGCCGAGGCTGCGGGAGGCACTGCGCTGCCACGAGGTGGGGCAGTGCGGGGGTTGGAGGGCGACGGGTGGGGGGGGGGGGGCAGATTGGACTGTTGCCGGTGGGGGGGGGGGGATGGACGGGCGAGGGCTAGACTGCACTGGGGTTGGGGTGCACCCCAACCCCAACGTGTGGAGCTTGAAAGCACTGCTAACTTGTTGGTGTATGTTCTGTTGGTCCTGAGGACCAGCAGAAAACACACAACAAGTTAGCAGTGCTCTCAAGCATGTCTTATGGTACTCGACACTGCCACCTGTCAAGGCTGGAGGGGCACGCGCTGCCATGAGGTGGGTGCGTGCGTGTGGGGGGGGGGAGGGGGCGGGGCAGCACAGACTGCTGGCGGTGTGTGTAGGGGGGTGGGGCGACTTGACTGCCCTAAGGGGGATGGCAGGACCTTGCCACCTCGTTGTGTGCCTCCTACTGATCAGCACACCCTGTTCATTCTCGACACTAGCACATGTCTGTGGGGATCTGACATAGAGACCTTGCCTACTAGTACTACTGTGTGTGTTTGTATGTGTAAAATGTCTCTGCAGGGTGCTGCTGCTGAGCTGTTGGTGTCGCGGTATGCCGGCCCACTGAGTGAGCACCATGATGAGTCACACCTCACCAAGTTTGAGCTGCTGCTTGAGGCCAGCCTTGACTTGGAGGCAGTGCCTCAGGAGTACCTCATCAGCGCAGCATACGACTCAAGGCTGCAGGTGGGGGGGGGGGATACTGTTGGTGTGGAGGGGGTAGGGGGGAGCAGGATCTCATGAGTGGTACTGGGGGAGTGGGAGGTGGGGGTGGGGGGCTGCCGGGGGGTCCTTAGGGGGGGGGGGATGTATCACGACGGCAGGTGAGTTCGGGGGTGTGGAAAGGGGTGCTGGCAAGGAAGGTAAAGGACATGGACTGCAGTGTATGACGCATGATTGCTGCAACATCCCTGCAGGGTGTGTGTTGGGGGGGGGGGGGGGGCGAAACACCATCGCAATTCTGCAGTGGGTTGCATGTCATCCTCTATTAGAGGCGGCCTGTGGTGGAGGTACAGCACATCTGCTGATGTTGTGCCACGCATGTATGCCGTCACCCTTGTGCCTTTTATTTCAAACTCCTGTGCATTTTGATCTGAACTTCCTGCCTATTCTCTTCCTCAAACACCCCCCCCCCCAGGCGCTGCGTGATGAGAAGGATGAGATTGAGTCAGAGATCTCCCGCCTGGCCGGCGCTGCCGCCAAGGACCTGGGCCTGGTGTTGGACAAGACCATCAAGCTTGAGTGGCACAAGGCGTCCAACAGCCGCACACGCTGCCTGCGCATCACACAGAAGGAGGAGAAGGTGGTGCGCGCAAAGCTGCATGCACGGTGAGGGTGTGTGTGTAGAACACTAAGCTTGACGACAGTGTGTGTGTGTGGGGGGGGGGGGGTGGATCGGCACGGCGTAAGGGGGGCTGGGGGCCAGCATGGATGAGGGCGGGAGAGAGTTTTCTTGGCTGCGAGCTATGTAGCTCATCGTGTCCAAGAAAGGGAGAAAGAAGACATCTTGTGCATCTCGTCAATGCAACGGCACTGTGCACGTGTCTGTCTGTGCATGCGATAAAGCAGTACGAAATTCGACTGCCTTGAGGGATGATTGTACAGAAACCAAGACACTGCGTTCCTGCTTGTGTGTGCTGTGCGCTGTCCTGTTGCTGTTGCTGCTCCGTCAGCTACATGGTGATTGAGACGCGCAAGGATGGCACAAAGTTCACCAACCGCGCCCTCAAGGATGCAGCGGAGCGCCAGGCTGACGTGTCAACACGCTACGAGCAGCTGCAGAAGGATCTGGTCGCACAGGTGACCATCTGCGCAGCAGCAGGAGCATGGGGCACGCATGCACTGATTTTCTGTTTACTGCTGTCGTTTGAACATCCTCGTTGGACTGTTCTTGTGCGCCTGATAGCATGGCTGCATGTGATGCGCATGTACGGGCATGTCCAGCACACATACGTTTGTGTTGTCTGTATTGGAGTGCGTCACCAACCAGCTCGCATATGGTCTGTGCCTCCCTTGGTCAAAGTTTTGCAAGTCCCGTTTGTCACCCGTCCCATGCTGCTTCCATCATGTCTTGCGCCCACTGATGTATACCCTAAGCCCCATTCCCTCTGTCTTGCGCTGTGCTGCAGGTGTATATACCTCATAGCCCTCAGGCTGTGCATAATTTGAGGCAAGTACTACTACTTATCGCCAATGCTCTCTGTCTCTTGCGCTGTGCTGCAGGTTGTTGCTGTGGCTGCCACCTTTTGTGAGGTGTGGGGTGCTGTTGCTGCCCTTGTTGCTGAGCTGGACGTGCTGGCAGGCTTTGCTGACCTGGCCACAGCTGACCCCACCCGACCCTACTGCAAGCCTGAGATACTCGACCTGGATGACGGGGTTGGTGGAGCTCAAGGTGGGGGGGGGGGGTCAGAGGGGACAGCAGGGGGGGGGGTGTTTGGTGGTGGGGTGGGTGTGTGAGGGTTTGTGCTGGTGGTGGTGGGGTGGTGGAGCTCAAGGTGAGTGGCAGGGGGAGTTGGGGTGGAGGCCAGGGGTGGGGGATGTTGTGGTGGACTGTGGGGCAGCCCTGCCGGGTGGGGTGGTGGTGGAATTGTAGTGGTGGGATGCAACAGTGGGGGTGGGGTGGGGGGTACGTGTGGGCGGGGGTGGCAGGGTGGAGGGGCAACAGTCAGGGCTGGATTGGCTGAGAGGAAAGAAAAAGAAAATGATGTATTGCCCCGATGACAAAGCACATGGTGCGCACGGCACAACCAGTTGAGACAGCCCAGCTAGCCACAAGAACCGTGCCCTCCCCTCTTCCTTTCTGTTGCCCCCCCCCCCCCCCTGCAACTTTCCCCCATGGTGTCCAGCCAAGACAAGCTAGCAGTTTGGTTGGGTTGCTGCAGCAGGCCCAAAATGCCAATGCAAGTGACTCTTGATGGGATGCTCAGCAGTTTGTGTCAATACTGTGCGGGGCTGGGGGGCTTCACAAGTCGATGTGGGCTATTCTCACCGCTGGACCATAATTCCTCTGTTGTGGGTGTTAGTTCTTTTTTTGGGTAACTGTGGATCAGCTGGTCAATGCAGTCTTTGTCCTGGCCTGCATTGACACAAGTCATACTGTGTTGTGTGCTACCCGCAGGGTTCGCGTCACCCATGCGTGGAGGTGCAGGAGGGTGTGTCGTTTGTTGCCAACGACTGTGTGATGGAGCGCGGCAGCAGCTGGTTCAACATCATCACGGGACCAAACATGGGCGGCAAGTCCACATTCATCCGGCAGGTATGCATTTGTTGGGGCACAGTGGCAGACCCCATTCCTGTTGGCACCGGGATGTGCAAGGATGCAG